>JAMQMW010001843.1:48025-79710 GCA_024115155.1 Thelonectria blattea
ATGAGGCGATTTAGAGCAATGGGGGTTATTACGATGGTACGAATCCCAGGAAGGCGAAGGCTCTCTGGGTGTCGAGGAGTCGGCTGGCGGAAGGGGTGTTTGATTATTCTGGGCATGGGTTTTTGGTTAACTCTTTGGTGTTTTTTTATATGGGCTGCCTGCGGTCAAGCAGGCAGGGAATGTTGGTTGGAAACTCGATTATACCCCGGCTGGTAGGCCAAGTTACGACGGATGATTTAGGTGGACCATAGAGGAAGAGGGGAGAGGAAGTACATAGTCATGGGCTTTAGGATGGAGGTCAGAGGAAGAATTCATTGTTTCAAGCCCAATTATCTGCGTCCACGAAGAGAAGTGCTTGTCTGAAGCTGTTGAGAAACAAGGGCAGGGCGGTTGAGGCAAGAGTCCGGATCTTGCATCTTCTCGACCTATCATGAGGAGCAACCCCCGCGTAAAGGACTCTGCATTTTTGCAAGACTCGTATATTACAACCTTGTACCCATATCCAGACCTGGGATGAAACCATTTTATGCACCCCATCAGTTGAGAGACTAAATCAGCGGATATGTCGTTCCCCCTTCTACCCAGCGGCTGCATAGGGAGGGGCCAAACTGTTCAGAGGAGTTTGGAATGATTCCTCGCCACTACAGACTCACAATATTGCAAAGTCAACTCAAACATGTACATATAGTTGGGCAATAACTCTTGGTGGGCTCTGCTGCGGCATCGCACATTATACATAAGAACCCCATGGAACGCCAGCCTTTTTTTGAACCTGAAGTGCAGATCGACGCCTCACATCCTCATCTCGAATTTCCCTCCCGTCTTGATCTCATCCAACCACTCACGCAATCTCCTCGCAAACCTCGTCTTCGATCGCGTCGCCATATATCCGTTTACAGCGGCTCTCCATTTCCTCTATTGGGGAAAAACTCAGACGCATATCCTATAACTAGCGTACCGACCAGCCGTCTCGCTGTTTCGGATAATCTTGACGACCTGGCCCCTCTTGAGCCCGAGGTATCGAGCCACGGGGTCCTTCTGCACGATGCGGGGAAGCTGGGTCTCCTTGAGGCGGTAGCGCTTGAGCAGGGCCAGCTTCTCCTCGCGGGACAGCAGCACGTGCTTGGGGACCAGCTCGTGGTGGGTGATGTTGACGAGCAGGTCGTCCTCGAGGAAGCACTCAATCTTGGTGATGTGCTCGAGGCTGAGGAGCGTCTTGCGCGCGGCCGACGACAGCGGCACGTGGGTCACCATGATGCCCCCCTTGTGGTTGTTCTCGGTGACGTTGTGCGCGAACTCGCGGATCTGGCTCACGCCGAAGGCCTTGTCCTTGAGGAACTCGACCCAGATGGAGCCGCAAGATTCTTCGGGTTCGGGATGGGGGTTGGCTTCCGTCGCGGGCGGCGTGCACTTCTTGATCATGGCCGCGCTGGGGTTCGCGGTGAACTGGAGTTTGGATCGGCTGTGGGGAGGAGTCGCTTGTCAGTTGTGGTTGTTCTTTTTTTCTTCACCTCCTCGGCCAAGGAGAAGGATGGTGGGGACGGAATTGGAATCTCACTTAACACTGCCGTCAGCCGACACGGCGCAGTACTGATCGCGGAAGCGCTCCAGAGAGATCTTGACTTCGTCTTCGGCGAGCTCGTATTCCTAAGACACCAACATTAGCACATGCGATCGGGTGCGGCGGGCCAAGCGAACGAAGCATCAAGGCACGTGGGAGTAGAATCGCGCCGCCAGGCAGACGTACACGGTCGGAAACCATCTCGTGGACGGTCCTCCAGGCGCGCCAGAGTCTGACGACCTCCTTGGACGCAGCATCCGTAGGCGCACTGTCGATATCCATATTTGCGTGAATCTCGCGGCTCGAATCGGATGGAGAAGGGTGGAAGGTTCGACGAGGGTGGTTGTTCGTTGCGAGAAAGTTGAAAGAATGGCAAAAGAAAGGACCCTCCAAAAAGTTTCGCTCTCAGCCTGGTCGTTCGCGCGCAAGCCTGCAGAGAGAGAGATAGGCGGGTGGGTCAGAGCGCTCAATTGAGTCATGTGATGAGGCGTCTCTAGCCACAGCACGCGCCACAATGTCTTCCAGCCACAGGCAACTCGGACGTGGTGCCACAGCGGGTGCACGAACCAAGAGCTAGGATGGCGGCAGGAAGGCTGTCAAGGACCCGTGGACCCCTGGGCGCCCCTGGAAAAGCGCAATTGTCAAAAGCAAATCGTGGCAGCCGCTAAGGGTAAGAACCGCGGCCACGGCCACGGAGTGCGGTCATCTTTTGGCCGAGGCAGCGAGGGATGGTTGAGGTGCGGGTGGCTTTTTGCCTGCCAGCCACGTTCATGTCGAACTTACAGACGGGAACTTTCCATGGCCCCGGAGCATTGAATGCAATGGAAGTTTCCAGCGGAACGGACACCTATGGAATCAAGCCATCCAGTGGAGGCAGGGATTTTCCAGGCTTCTCCCCGGTGGATCCCCGCTCGACTTACAGACTACTATGTACAGAGGCTTGAGAGGACCGGGCAGGTCAATTCGGGCGCGCACAGACCCGGACCTGCTCACAATCGCGGGACGAAAAAGGTACTTCACAGAAAGACACGGGGCACTCTGAAAGTGGTGGAATTTCCACGTCAATTTCGAAACTTATTGGCTTGGGCCTTCGATTTTTTCTCTGCAACCCTCTTCTCCCAACATCCCTTTCTATATCCACGTTGACTCGACCACCACGTGTGTCGATCTCTTCTCTCACTCTCCCGCTCTGCTCGAGCTGTCCGCTTCGGCAAAGACAGTCTCTTCGCTCACTCTGCCTCCTGTCGATTCCCCCTTGGTCTCCGCTGTGTGAACCCATCGCAATGGCTGAAGCTGCGACTGCCACTGCCACTGCCCCTGCGGCAGACAAGTCCGCCACCCATCGCCCTACGAAGCCCGACGAGGATGTCTATAAGAAGGACCTCGCAGCGGCCGAGAAGGCTCACAAGGCCGCCATGGACCGATTGGTACGATCTCAATGCCTCTCCCATCCGAAAACGCACCCACCACCTTTGGCTTCTGTGGCCTCATCTCGCCTCGACTAACATGCTCGCCCCCTTAGAACGCCGTCAAGGCCAAGATCGATATTGCCCAGCCCAACAAGAACAAAGATCAGCCCAGTCCCACCCAGCAGCGACGACAGGAGCTCATTGCTCAGGCGAACGAGATCCGCCAGAAGCAGGCCGGTGGCAAGAGCGCCCGCACCTCGAAGATGGACCAGATCAAGCGCCTCGACGAGCAAGTCCGCAGCCGCATCAACGAGCAGAAGACCGCCAAGAGCAAGGTCCCTTTTAAGAGCCTCGAAGATGTCGACCGCCAGATTGCCAGCCTCGACAAGCAGGTCAGCTCGGGTACCATGAAGCTCGTCGACGAGAAGAAGGCCCTCACCGATATTTCCAGCTTGCGCAAGATCCGCAAGAACTTTGGCCAGTTCGAGGACTCGCAGAAGCAGATCGACGACTTGCGCGCCAAGATCAAGGAGATCAAGGACACCATGGACGACCCCGAGCAGAAGGCCCTGTCCGAGAAGTACTCCACGATCCAGGCCGAGCTCGACACCATCAAGGCCGAGCAGGACGAGGCTTACAAGTCCCTGTCGTCCCTGCGTGACGAGCGAACCAAGCTTCACGCCGAGCAGCAGGAGACGTACGCCGCTATGCGCAAAGTCAAGGATGATTACTACGGTCAGAAGAAGGCTTTCGCCGCGTACGAGCGCGAGGCCCGTGAGCGATACCGCGAGAAGAAGCAGGCCGAGCACGACCGCTTCGTCAACGAGCGCAAGAAGGCCGATGCCGAGCGCCGCCTCGCTGAGGCCAGCGACCCCGCCTACCTGGACGAGATCCGTCGCGCCAACAGCCTGCTCCAGTTCCTGGACCCTAACCATAAGGTCGAGAAGGGTCCTCTGATGGCCGATACCGGCCTCGGCGCTCAAGCGCAGCGAACTGTTGGCGAGGCTGGTCTTAAGGGCACCAAGCTCGTCCGCAAGGAGGATCGCGAGGAAGATTATTTCGTTCCCGTTAAAAAGGGAAAGAAGGGCAAGAAGGGCGGTGCTGGTGGCGCCGCCTCCAAGTTCTACAACTGCCCTCCCTCGGTTGTTGAGGACTGCGCCGCCATGGGAATTGACCCTCCCATGAGCGCCCTCGACGTCCCTGCCGTCACCGAGAAGGTCCGCGCCAAGCTCGATTTCTGGAAGAACGGTCAGGAGGCCCAGACCAAGCGCGTAAGTTATACGCCGCCCAATTCTGACTCGGCGCAACGTGTCGCGCTAACAAAGATTTATAACAGAACATTGAAGAGGCGAAGCGCAAGATTGCCGAGATCGAGGCCGCCGAAGCCAACGGAGACAAGGTCGAAGAGACTACCGCCAAGCTCGAGGAGACCACCATCTCCGAGAAGCAGGAGTCGTAGCCCACGACCACCATATAATGCACGAACGCCCTCGGCGCCGTCCTCGACATCTTCGGCGCCGAGCTCCCTTCAATCCGTATACGTCTCCCGTCTCTCTCTCCTCACCACTCCCGCCCCCACAAATCTACTCGCCATCTCCGCAGTCTGCTCGTGACGCTCCTCCCACCACGACCGATTTCCGAAAAATAAAACCAAGAATTTCTCAAATCTTTTGACCTTGGGGGGAACTCTTTTCATGTTTGGGGCCGGCTTAGATGGTGCAATGGTTTTTTTTACTTGCGCTGATGCGCCGCTCACCCAAGCTCTCCTCCTCCTCGTCCATCCTCAACCTCCCCCCCTCGATTTGAAAGCGCTTTCGGTGCTGCTTTGTAATTAGGCGCTGTCTCCAACGGAAGAGCTTCGCAATAAAAAGAAAGATGTCTTAATTATTTAAATGCAAAAAAGGTGTCAATGTGTCAATTGTCCTTCCCAAGTGCCCATCCAGTTCCAATGCGCCCAGCCGCTCATTTGTACTACGACGTGGACGTCGTTGCAACCCAACAGACTCGAGACTATCCGAGGTTGCTCGGGCACACACGCATGAGGCGTTCCCTTCAAGCTTCTTGCATGCATGCCCTCTCAACTCACCCGCCGAATCCAATGCGGACATGCGTGTGCCTTCTTACCACAGCTGGGGGAACAAAACAACGCCAGCAAGCCACGCTGTCACGGGGGACGTCGGCCGAGGGCGAGCTAGCACCGACTAGCTCGAATCCTTCTCCCTTCAAGAACTTCAGCCCACGAAGCCTTCTGCCCCCCCCCACCATGAGGAATGCCTCCCCACAACGCACACCATGATCCCAACATGATCCCCTTCGAACTGCGTTTCCGTCATTGGCTTGGAGAGACTTTGTCTTTGATGTTATGACATTTTATTTCGATTATTTTTCACATACACATAACCAAAACACGGCCAACCTAAATACTCCAAAACGTACCTGAACAGATATTTTCTAAATCCAAAAAAAAGGGGGGATAATCAACCCAAACTGTATCCGTAAACCCCAATCATAGCTCCACGCCGGTTCTGTTCATCCGGTTGTACTCCACGCACCAATTATGCCATGGTCGTGATTCTCATAGAAATCATAATAAGTATCGAATCATGTCCATGTCCGCAGAGGCGGCAGTTGAGCGTTTTGTCGGGCTCTCAGTTCATATAGCCAGGCGGGCCGTAGTATGAGCCAGCGGGGCCGGGAAGAGGGGGCGGGGGGTAGTTGACCCCTCGTCTGTCTCGAGGAGCTGGAGTGCGTTGGCCGATTCGAGGAATGCCAGCCATGGGAGGAGGAGGCGTTCGGGATGGGAGTGCCTGTTGTTGTTCGTGATATGCAACAGCCGCAACGGCAGCCGAGCCACCAGAGGCACCGTTCGAGCCGCTCCGTCGGTTGGCCTTTCGATACCCGTTGAGCGCGCTGAGCGGCGGATCCTTAACGGCCGTCTCGTCCTCGGCGGGGAGGGTGAGCTCAACAAGACCAAAAAAGTATTCCAAAACCTCGGGGTAACGCTGCACGCTGGATTGCCAGTCTTCGTCGATTCCGCGCTTCAGGGAGGCCTGAGCCTCTGTAATCTGGTTGGGATGGGGTGGCGCATGATAGTAGTGGTAGGCGTGGGCAGTAATACGATCCATGTGAGCGGCGTGTGCGGTTTTTCGACGTTCCGTGAGCAGTCGGAAATACTCTAGAATGTAATCCTGTGCGTGGGCACGAACCCAAGTACTACGTTTCACTCCATCAGTCACGTTGGTTGAAGAGGTTGGAGGTGATCGGGCTCTCGAACCGTATGTCCGTGTAGATGGACCGCATCATGCGATCCTCTGCCTGCTTGATGGCCGACTCGAGCCCCTTGGCCTCGCAATCGCAAGCCATGGTAGCTGGAGCGTGACATAGAGCGCAGTCGGGGTCCATCTTGACGATGGTTTTTCGAAAACGGTAGTCTCTATGATACATTTTAGCAATGCGTCGATGACCGGGATGGCATGGGCGTCTCGACAGCTGCGGCGGAGGGGTGAAGCGGAGGATGAGAGCAAAGAAGACAAAAATGCGGTCCCGGGAGCTATCAAGTCATGACAACGACGCAAATGACGATTGAGCCTCTCCCTCTCACCCTACTAGCAAGTTTCATGAGGCAAAAACGCAGCGAGACCGAGCAGGGAGACGAAGGAGGGTGGACAATGGTGGCCGGGGACGGGGACCGGGGACGGGAAGATGGGAAGGAAGGGAAGAGTAGGTAGGCAACTGACCTAGACAGGACGACGGCTTCTGTAGGAGAGCAGGTAGGTGGTAGGTGGTAGGCAAACAGGCAAGCAGGCAGGAGGCTCGGGCGTGGCGGCAAGGAGATAACAAGACCGAATGGGAAAGTGGTATGGTATGGGCGTTGACGAGCTTGAGCAGCAGACAGGCAAGAAGACAGCTGTTTCGCTAGAGACGGGATGTATCCTGCAAGCAGCAGCAGCTTTCAGGGAGGGACTCGAGGGAGAAACTGAGGAGCGAGATGGACGAAGTCGCGTGGGGAACCGAGGGAAGCTATGTGGAGAGATCGAATGAGGAGAGCCGGTCCACGTCCTCTGTCGTGGCTCGAATGCGGGACCACGGAGCGTATGCAAGCTGACCCTAGGGAGGGGGCGTCTGGGCGGCGAACCGTCGTTGGGCAATGCGGCTGCTCAGGTGCTTTTCCTTGGTCGCAGCCGACCGTGACGAGCAGCAGTAGCACGACAAAGGGTAGGAGGGGGGGGGATGGAACGTGGACAGGAGGGATTGGGACGAGAAGAAAGTTAGGTCCGGCGAGATGGAGGGTGAGCGGTAGCTGTTCGACGGCGAAGGACGGGACTAGGCTTGGGAAAATGGTCAGCCCAGTGAACTGCAAAAGGGAAGAAAGATGGCCAGGTTCCGTACAGATGAAAGAAGTCAAAAGAACCCAGGCAAAGCTGACTGGTTTCGGATTGAACTAATTGGGCTGAGGAGCCAGGGGACAAAATTGCCGAGAGGGGCGAGGGAGGCCCGAGAGAGCACGCTGCGGCTGGCCGATTCACCGCATTTTGGCATCAGCAGGCCTTCCCTCCTCCATCGTAATCAATGTGTGATTGTCAATCTTCTCTCAGATTCCAGCGCCGCTGCTGCACAGTCCCATCCCCCATTCCAGGCTGGCTGCAGATGATGACGGGCCCGCAAGGCGAACCGCCAGGGAAGGACAAGTCGATCGTGATTGGTACCATGGTTGAAGGGCAAACTCGCAGTGAGGGCTGAGATGACGAATGGCAGCGTGAATGGGCTGGCTAAGGTAGGTATCGAATGCGAGACATAACATCCACGGACGAATACCGTGTTGTACTTGCCACGACCAGGTCGGTAGAAAGGTCGGGCGGTGATCTGTATGGCAAAAAGAGGTGTCGCCGTATCGGAACCCGCAGGTTAACTGGAGGTGCTTATTAGTGGAGGAGGGGCTCCCGTTCGATGCATGCGTTCGGTCGGCGTGAAGAGTCGAGCTGATGATGAATGGAGGAGGAAAATGGAAGCAACACATCTGCGATGGAGGTTCCTTTAAGAAGAAGAAGCAAGTCACAGCCTCAATCACAAGTACCTCTAGGACTATGGTGCCTTCCCCATCAGCACTTCTCTCGTTCCTCAGGCATGGGTTGACTGGGTCGGTCGTGGTTGCCTGTTGCTCACGAGGCCCTCTTTCCTTTCCAGGGCATAATTCTGGGGAGGTGCGTCCATGGGGTGCTTCCGCCCACTCAAAGTATCCTCTTATCTTATCGGCGAGAACCTCATCCTGATTTTTGGGTCTCAAGGTCAAGACAGCTTCGCCATCCGCGACACCAATTCGAGCCCAATTAGGGCCACCACTGCAACAAGCAATGGCTCCTCGGTGTCCCGGCCCATCTTCGACCCTTTTCCCCTTCCTCTACCCGTCACTTCTTTCGTATCGCTGCTCCCTCGCCGCCGCCGCCCACCTCCGACAACGACGATGCAAGTCCACCACCATCATCAATGATCTCCCCGAATCACGCCTCAACCCGGCACCCGATGACTACGCCTCTTCCACTTTCACCGACAAAGCCCTCCTGACACTTTATGCTGGAAAGGGGGGAAACGGCTGCATCTCCTTTCTGCGGGAGGCCTACCTTGCCGAAGGCCCTCCCAATGGCGGAGACGGCGGCCATGGGGGCAACGTCTATATTCAAGCGGCTCACGGCGAGACGTCGCTGCACAAGCTCGCCCGAAAGAGATTTGTTCACGCTGGTCGGGGAAAGAATGGACAGGGCAGCGCAAGGAGCGGCACGAGGGGCGAGGACGTCATCATCACCGTACCCGTCGGCACCGTAATTCGCGAGCTCGAGCGAGAGGATCCCGTTGCCGACGAAGAGATAGACATGCGTCTTTGGCGTGCCCAGGAGAAGCAACGAAATCGCGAGAGGAATTTGGCTGAGGCCGAAAGGAAGAGGTTAGCCAAAGAAAGGGCCCTTGTGGAGGGCGAGGAGGGCGAGGAGGGCGAGGATGTCGAGGATGTCGAGGAGGAAGACTACCGCCGAAGAAGGCGAGCAGAAGAAGAAGAGGAACAGAAACAGGAAGAGGAGGCAGAGGATGAGAATCCAGAGCGACAAAAATGGCTACTCTATCCTGGTCTATCCAAGACTGATGTCAAGGAAGCCGTCTTCCCACGCTTGCCCAAACGCCATCGCCTCCTCAAGCAGCCCCCTCCCACGATCCATCTTGACCTGTCCCGCCCGACTCCCAATCCCATCCTCCTCGCCACCGGCGGCATTGGCGGCCTGGGCAACCCTCACTTCACTTCTCGAGAGCACCCGCGGCCCATGTTCGCCACAAAGGGCGAGAGCGCCGTGACGATGCAGATTGAGCTCGAACTCAAGCTCCTCGCCGACGTCGGCCTCGTCGGCCTGCCAAACGCCGGCAAGAGCACCCTCCTCCGCGCCCTCACCAACAGCCGCACGCGCGTCGGAAACTGGGCCTTCACCACGCTGCAGCCCAACATCGGCACCGTCGTGCTCGACAAGTACTCCGGCCGTCCCACCATCAAGAGCTACCGCCGCTATCCCGCCCAGATGGGCATGCCCGAGGCAGTGGACACGGAGCCGCGAACCCGCTTCAGCGTCGCCGACATCCCCGGCCTCATCGAGGGTGCTCATCTCGACCGCGGCCTGGGCATCGCCTTCCTGCGCCACGTCGAGCGCGCGGGCGTCCTCGCCTTCGTCATCGACCTGTCAGCCGGCAACGCTGTCAAGGCCCTCGACGCGCTGTGGCGCGAGGTCGGCCTCTACGCCAAGATGCGCGACGAGGAGGAGCAGGACCGCGAGGCCGAGGGCCGCATCGACTGGGACATGTCCTCCGAGGACAGCAGCCCCGTCAACTACAGCGCCGACTTCGCCGTGGGTTCGCAGGAGCCGGATGCGCTGCCGGGGATCCAGATTGCTGGCAAGCCCTGGTTCGTCGTGGCCACAAAGGCCGACCTCCCCGAGACGCAGGAGAACTTCAGGGAGCTCAAGGGCTATCTCGACAGCATCACGGCGGGGGAGAAGCCTCACCCCAGCGGAGCGGAGCAGGCCTGGGTCAAGAATTGCGCTGCGATTCCCGTGAGCGCCATCAACGGCCAGGGGATGGACAGGATCGTTCACTGGACTGTTGGTTTACTGGATGAGTAATCAACCATGCCGGAGATCCCATGTATTATACGTACCAGCTTGTACTAACACTTCGTTCCAAATCTGTATTGAAAAAACGGTGCAGCAAACAGAACTTGTAATCAATTACTCCTACGTCCCAAGTCTAAATCACGTTTCTAATAGCTTATTTTTCTTCCGCCTCTTTTGATTCCTCGGCCTCTCCCTTCGCTTCACCATTGACGGCTCCCTCAGTGGCAGCTTCCTCAGTGACATCGACCTTCTCGGCCTCCTCAGGCTTCTCGACCTCCTCGGCAGTCTCGGTAACCTCCTTGGGCGTGTTCTGGTCAGGTGTCTGCTTCGACAAGCTGATGTTGATGAGGGGGGAGGAATCGTTAAAAACGCGCAGCAACATGGCCGAGCGATCCTCTTTGGGAAGCATGAGGTTGAGCGAGTGGATGCTCTTCCACAGAGGCAAGGCCATGCGCTCGTTGAAGTCGGGGTCAGACCCGTCGGGCTCGATGCGCAAGACGCAGCAGCCCATGCCAATGTCGCGCACGCGCTCGCCAATCTCGTCGAACTTCTCCCAGTTGTTGTCCGAGATTCGAGGGAACATCTCAATGAGGAGCTTGTGGAACGTCTCCTTGTTGCGGAGGTGGATGACGCGAGGTTCGCCGACGTAGCCCTGGAGGATGGGCATGCCCTCGGCCTGGATACGCCAGCGGCAGACCTCCGCAGAGGGGGCGTCCTGCTTCATGTACATGCGGACACCGCCGTGAATGAACTTGATGCCTCGGCCCTCGTTCTCCGTGAGAATGTCGCGCATCAAGGCACTGGTGTAATAGATAGCCTTGGCGGGCTCACCCATCTCGTTACGGACCATATATCGGTCGTCGGGGAAGCGGGTCGAGATGTGATAGAACTCCTTGATGTTGGAGATGATGGGGTGTGAGGGATCAAGGTACTTGAAGGGCTCCTCAATGGGCCCGTTTCGCCGTTTCCCGCCATTCTCCTGCTTGGGCTGCGAGACCGGCGTCGCAGCAGCCGAGGGCTCCGATTCTTCAACCTTGGTCTTTTCAGCAGACTGTTCCTCGGGCCTCTCAGCCTCTGAGGGCTTCTTGCTCTCGGCAGAGTCATCAGCCATCGCAACGTCCTCTTGCTTTGTCTCAGGAGCAGCGGTTGGAAGCTCGGATTCGTCCGTCTTGGCCTTCTTACTAGGCTGCTCCTCAGACTCCTCGGTCTCCAGAGGCCTCTTGTTTCCGTTGGTAGCGTCGTCGGGCACTGCGGCATCTCCCTGTTTGGTCTCGGTGGCAGCATATTCAGCAGCGAGGGACGCCTTGGCTTCATTCTCGTTCTTCGCCTTGAATTCGGCCTTCTTCTGAAGGACGGTAATGAAGAAACCGCCAGTATCTTGCATGTGCGCATAGACTCTCATGCAGCATTCCAGGGGCAGGTTGGCGCACTGGGCGCCCTCGAGCCTAGGGAACATGGTCTCGGCGACCCGTCCAGGAGTCACACCCTCGGTGTGTTCATTGGCGTAGTCTTCAACCTCCTTCCATGAGCTCCAGATCTTGGCAGTCTTGTCCATGATCTTCCATGACTTCAGACCAGGGTTTCGCTTCAACTCCTTCAACTCGTTGGTGCAGTCGACGATTTCCACGTTGTCGGGACCACCGCATCTCTCGATAGCGGACACAACGACAGCCTCGTTCTCGACAGGGTTCATGCTGCAAGTGGAGAAGACGACGCGGCCGCCGACCTTGAGCAGCTGGAGAGATCGCACCAGGATTCTAATCTGGGTAGTGTGAAGGCCAAGGGCGCTGCCTGGCTGCCAGTCCTTCCAAAGATTGGCATTCTTTCGGAGGGTTCCGTCACCAGAACAGGGAACATCGGCCAGGATTCGGTCGAACTTGAGGTACTTGGCCTTTGTCGAGGTAGGGTCCGAAGGCAGTTTGATGGAGGGGAATTGAGTGGCGTCGTGGTTGGTAACGATGAGGTTGGGCGACGAAAGTCGCTTAAGCTGGTGAACAAGCATGTGGCCTCGCTTGTAGTCGGCATCGTTGGCGATGAGCAGACCGGTAGCTCGTCCAGCATCGGTAGGGTCGGCGTCGAGGTCGGCATCGATCTCGTCCTGGGTCTCCACGCCAAGGTCAAGTCCATCTTCTTGGGCAAATGCGCGCAGCGTCTTGCGGACTCGGGCCTCTTCTCCCACATGAATCATCTCGAGGAGCTGGGCTGCCTTGCTTCCAGGGGCAGCACACATGTCCAGGACGGTCATGCCAGGGCGAAGATCCATCAACAGAGGAGGGATCATGCTGACAACCTCCTGTCGGCTAATGTTTCCGACACTCGTCTCGGAGACGAGGAACTTCTGGAAGGCGGCGAAGGGGGGGAACTTGCGAATGACGTTCTTGGGCGTGGTCATCCACCAAGCCAGCTCGTCGGGGTACCAGGGAACGGCTTGCGGGGGCGCGACGGGAGTACCATCTTGGTGGTTGATCTCGACGATTTCGGGGATGTATCTGTCCTTGAGGAGTCTCTTGACGTTGATGGCATGGCTGGCGCAAGCGGGTTAGCATGATTTCTCGTCTCCATTGGAGAGCAACGTACCCCTTTGAACCGCAGAATCGGAAGCTGTTGGGGAGTTCGCGCCTCAGAGCTTCCCAGTAAGCCTGCTTCTCCTCGTCGTCGAGCTGGAGGAGGGTGTCGTAGAAGCGCTGGAACTTCTCGTTCTCCTTGGGGATGGCCGGGTAGTCTCTCCAGCCGCCTCCAGGCTGACCACCGCCGCGACCGCCACCTCGACCGCCGCCTCGTCGGTTCTTGCCCTAGAATGACGCGTTAGCCGGGCGCATGCGCGATTGGGGGAAAATTGGGGGTGCGCACGCGGAAGTTCTTCTTGCCCATGATTGCGATGGTTTTGCAGAGCAGAGAAGTTGCGACAGAAAATTTACAAGCTGCAGGCTGGCTGGGGAAGAAAAATCAAGCCCCGCCACAGTAACTTGCCGCTTTGGCTTTGGCACCCCGCGAACGCGCTAATGCGGGCCTGTCCTCGAATCCACCAGAGCATCTATCTCCAAGATAACAACCAGTGGTTGCACTGCTTTCGACGAAGGGATAAATATTATTGTAGGATTCTTCTCGAGTACTTCTTTCCGAGGCCGAGAGTATCGAGTTCATAAAATAATAAACCAATGTACTTACTGCTATACTTACAAGTAAGGTAAGTGTAATCGTTAACTTCAACTGCTCTAGGGTAAATCCTATGCGACGTCGATCTGAATACGTAGGCTCGACATCCGTAAAGTCAGTCTTATGCCTGGCAATAGTACAATGCTCTGGTAGTTTCTTGTGGCGATTTGGGGTGTCTATAGTACCGTATATGTGTGCTTTCTCTCGATATACTATAACGTACCTGGACGTTGATAAACCGTGTATGATCATTCTATAATGATATCCTGAAGCGAGCACAACGTCACGAGACTGAACATGCCCCGACTCAACTCGACCAACAAGAAGATATTCATTTCCGACAAATAGACAGCAAACGCAGCGAGGGAATAAGCCCTAAACTCTGATTGTCATACTTAGTTTGATCTTAGGTTGGGAACCAGCCAGCTTCAGCATCAGTGGTCGTTCCCATACATCACCCACAGCACCTACATTCGTATGCCAGCTCCAACCAAACGACCGATGGAGAGTTCTCGAATAAAGGAGACGGAATGCTGAGCCAAGTCATTGGATGGGAAAACGTCGGAAACCCCCAATCGCGAGTTTGTTTTCCTTGGAGGTGTATTCAGAGATGTGGTTCGCGTTTGCTCGAGCGCATCCTTAGCACCTGCCTTCCACCATCACTTCTAGATTGTGAGAGAGCACTCAACCTACTGCAGAAATATCTGCAATCATCAACATAACCAAAGACTTACCCCTCTCATCACTATCCCCAAAATCCGTCTTCAGAAGTCCCATCAACCCGAACAGAGGACATGGACATCTTTGAGGGATATCCTCCCTACAGAGGACCCAAAAAGGGAGTGGAAGCTCGCTGGTACGCTCACGCAGAAGACATGTGGCGAAAATGGGGACACAAGCTGGACGAGCAACAGAGGCAGGCTTGGTTCAAGGCTGTGGCTTGCTTGAGACACAACGAGCCCCAGGCAGTGTGGGATCAACACGAACTCGCACAAGGCAAGAACAACATGACATGGGTCCAGTGGACGTTTCTGAGAATCATGTTTCAGTTCAAGCCGGGTTCGATGCTCAAGACCATGGCGGCAGTCTGGGTGCAGGCAAACTATCCCTGGGCCGATCTTTCGTGCTGGGAACTCAACGACGATGGCCCAACCACGCACTGCCACTTCCGGGAGTCCATCTGGTATCACAGGCTTCCAGACGAGATCAAGGCGGAGATAGCCAAGAGGGTGCCCCAAACCAGATCGAGGCCTGACTTCAACACCACACAAAAGAACACACCGAAGACCAGCAAGCGGTCGGACATTGGGAAAGAGGATGAGGTTTCGTCTGCGAACAAGCTTCCGGCTCCGGCCACTCAATCACTGAATGGGACCCACCAAGGTATGAAACCCACGAACCTGAATGCGACGGGATACTGATCTGACTTGACAGTGAGACCAGCTCTGAAGCGTGACGGGATGCCTCTGGCGAACGCCCCAAAGAGGATCAAGAAGGACACCAACCTCCCAGACATGCTCGCGAGCATTATGGAGAAGATGGATCAACTGGGCCCAGACTCAGCGACGAACGAGGGGGCTAGACCCGATGATTTGCTTGCGAAACTCGAGTTCGTTGTTTCCGACATGCGAATGAAGCAGCACAGAGATCTCCAATCCGAGGTCGTCGGTCTCAAGCAAGAAGTCGACACGCTCAAACAGCAACTGGACAAGGCAGTGGCACGCATCGCGGCGCTAGAAACTGCCCGAGACAGCCAAGAAAAGGAGCGACAGGCGCTCTGCACCGCGCTTTCCCAGGCCATGGGTACGGGGTAGGTACTTGGAATGACCTGCCCTGCTCATTGATGGAGAGTTGAATTCCATTTTGTACGTACCCGGTAGCATCGACCGGAAGTACCTGTCCGATGAAGGGCTCTCACAATGGCATTCGAAATGGGATGGAGGATCAAGTATCAGGCACTACTGGCTGTTTGAAGGGGCGTGGACTCTGTCACCAGATAAACACAGAATCGTAGATACCAAGGCTTATCAGGCCCGTGAATATTGACACCCCAGACAATGCAATTGAAACTCCATCCGCTTGCTCTCTCCATTCTCCCTGAAAGCGCCGGATTCCGAAGTGACTCGAGAAACCACGGCATTGTTCCTCGGAACCGAATCACAAAGGCGAGGCTTCTTTCCCGTTCCATTGCGGTGCGGCTGACGGCAGGCGTAAGCAGGGACCAACTGCTGCCTGCTGCTGCCTGCCCGAACCGCCTGCACCTGCCTCCAAAGGCCACCAGGGCCCACACGCAATTTCCGCTCGCCGCCTGAAAAGGAAATGAGGGCCCCACCGACTCAATCACTCCTTGCGCGCACGGCCCTCCCTGGGGGTATATAATGCCAGCTTGCCTCGCTGGTTTTTCAATTTTTTCTTCTTTTCTTCTTCATACTTACCTTGTTCCGAACTTCCCAGATCATGAATTGGGGGTTTCAGCCTGGAAGGCCTGCATTGCACATCGCGGTGTCGTTCTTGGCTCCATTGTCCTTCGGGGCCATGGGGGGCGCAATTTTTGATTTATTTCACTCGTTTTCATTGTGTTGCTTGGCTTTATGCTGGGCCACGAAGAAGATATTATCGCCCTCCAGCCAAACCGTGGTCACCGTGTCCCGGCGTAATGATCCTATTAACTGCCGTGTCTATGCCAACCAAAGCGCCTCTCTTGACCTCGACAGTGAGTTCATCACTGATGGCACCAATTTTCCGCCCGTAGCCTTGTTGACACGAAATAGTATGGGCCTTGACCACGGTGCCCCGAAGTTGGATGAGGCGCGGTTCGCATTCCCAACGCGCCAACATCACAACAAAGTCTGGTGATCTAACGCTGCATTCTTGATCTGCTCTTCTTGGGGTGCTTCACTGATCTCTCTCCATCTCAGGTCACAGCAGCCCTCCCATTCCCCAGCCTTGCCGACCTGGAAGTAACTTGCCCCTCGAAGCCGTCCGTCGCTTGAGCTTTGGACACGCGGCAGCACAGACATCTTCAACCGCAATATGCCCTTCATTTCTGGGAAGTCGACCTTCCTCATCGCATCGGACGACTCCGAATATTGTCGCAAGATTCAATGCAAGGCAGAATAACGCCAAAATGCGACACTCGAGAGAAAACTTGACACTTGCTGTCCTTCAGCTGTTGAACGGCATACCCTGATCAAGTTTCCACCCTCCAGATGCAGGTCGACATAAATGGCAACCCTCTCGGCCTCTGGCAGTTCCTGAGGATGTTGGGATATGTTTTCTGCGCGTGTAGCAGACAGATCACGGATATTCATCTCTCTCCTACAGGCTCTCGTCGAGAGCAGGTCAAATGCTGGGCGTATTCAGTCTCACACCCACAAATCCTATGGTTATAAGCTGGTTTGGTGGTCTCGCTGGTACATACGACCATAGCTCTCAGGCAGCACTGGGTCCCGTCTGCTCCCCGCACGTTAAGCTGAGAAGCGGCGAACTAGTACTCGGGTCGGTGACGACCGGGGAATCCTCGCTGTTGTATGTTTTTTCTTTTTCTCTTTTTTGCTCTTCTGTACGGATATTCTTTGTCAATCTCCTTGTTATAACTCGAATGTGCCCAACACGATCAGTTGGAGATCTTGACACTTTTGCTGTGATAAGAAAGGGGGTTCAGATAACTCCAGTTGATGTTCGGCACGTTCCCCTGGGCATGACAAGTCAGATCACTATAGTCTTTCTATTCGTATAATACCCGAGTGTCCAGTCGAGGTTCTGTTAACTGTGCGACTGTACCAACATTACCTGTGAACGGACAAGTTAACTTACCTAGATAGCTAGAATGGGTTCCGTATCGAAGTTTACTCTGCGGCTTCGATTCACATTAGGCACCGCGGCGTGGCAGAGCCAGGTACGTAGATCAGACAGGTTCAGCCAGATGCTCGCTTTCGTGTCATGACAAGTAAAAACATCATGTATTGCATATATCGTACAGATTTGTTATTGCCACATCACACCCCCTGAATTCCTCATCCTCTCCAGTACCCTGCAAAACTCCCATCCCAGCTTATTCATTTTCAGTCATATTCTCATATCCCACGTTATCCAAAAACAGCCTTCTTCTCAAACTACTGCTTCTTCATCTGCCCCGCGTCCTCGACGCCCTTTGACACGCTCTTCAGCCCCTCCTCGACGCCGGAGCCGAGGTTGCCCAGGCCGTCTCCCAGGGGACGACCCAGGTCGCCGGTGACGCTCGTGACGGTGTCGCCGACGCCCCGGGTGGCCGCGCCCGTGACGCCGCCGAGGGTGCGCCCCACGCCGCCGACGGTGTTGCCGAGCGTGCTGGTGAGGAAGTTGAGGCCGCCGGTGGCGGTGTCGGTGACGTTGTTCTTGTTCTTGTCGTTGGTGTTCATTGTGGGTGGTTGGTTGTGGTTGGTATAAGTAAGGTAGGTGGATGTTGTGATCTTGATGTGTTTGTTTGAAGCTTCAACCAAGTGATGACTTATGATGCTTTGTTGTTGTGTATGACACAGAAATTAAGAGGTAACTCGTCGGGCCTTTCTCTCTATTTAACCCCCATCATGACCTCCCATCGCACAAGGGCCGCCTTGGACCGTCATCCCAAACCCGCCCCCAGCATGACGTCAACCCTCCCCCAGGCCCGACGGCAGGGTCAAGTCACCCCTGCACATGGACGAAATGACGTCCTGGTGTAGGTAATGGATTGCGCATCTCGGTCAACCAGTGTCTCGAGGTGTCACACTTCCTACGCTTCCTTGCGCTGCCTGGCATCATGTTAATGTCGTCAGAGAGGAGAAAGCCCCCATCATGTTCAAGTCCCTACTAGAAGAGATAGAGTGAAACTGCTAGATGCAACCCTTTGGAGTCATGCAAAAGTTCTCTGGAGTTCCTTATGATGTCAGTTACGCTGTGAGGGATGCCTTATCGCATCACGGTGCTGCTGGGTGAGGAGATGACTTGTTGGGAATGTTGCCACCCATGAGCATTCGAGAAGGCAAGGACACTAAGTCGAGCCATATTCTTCATATTCTGCTTCTCTATTCAGGCTGAACTCGTTACCCCATTTTGCGCGGGAAATCAAAACTAAGAAACAAATGCCACCATATCAAACTCCTTTTATCCCTTCCCCCTTAGCCAATGTTAAACTCATCCGCCGGCAAATTCATCATCATCATGCTCTTCTTCCTGATGATGTCGCGAGCCGCCTTCTCGTCGCTGGGCTTCTCCTCATCGTCATCCCTGCCGTGACTCCTGCTGCCTCTGCCCGAGTCCTTATTGTGAGGCCGCTTCTTGGTCTTCCTCCCCGCACCCCCTCCGATGCCGCCCGGCGCTTCTCTCAACCCGTAGCTCTTCGCCGTGTGTCCCAGGTGGAGTTCCGTAATGTCAAAGTGTGCCCGCTCCTCTTTGGTGTGGGTGGCGTAGGCTCGAATGTGTGACTTGAAGCCGTTTCGCGCGAGGTCTAGTCGCTTGGTGTCTTCGAGGAGACGTTGCTCGATATGCAGCTGGAGACTCTCGGCCTTGTCGTGGAATGTTGAGCCGTCTTCGGGAGTAGCTGACGTCTTGACTGGGAATTCGAGCTTGGTCATCATGCCATTCTGGAGGATCGAATCGTAGGATTGCGCTGTTGGGGGCGTCGAGGCTTTGAGGAGCTCAATGTAGCCCTCCTCGGTACCAGGCAATAAGAATAGAAGAGCGTCGCCAGGTCGCCCAGCACGGGCTGTTCGACCAACTCGATGGATGTGATCCGAGAAGCTGAAGGCAGGGTCATACTCGATAACCAGGTCGACCGAGGGAATATCCAGGCCTCGAGAGGAAACATCCGTGGTGATGAGCAGAGACGGTGATTTGCTAGCCGAGAACGACTTGAGTGTTGCCGTTCGGATGGGCTGAGATAGCGAACCATGCATCCTATGGAGGACCACCTCTGGGCTGGCTGGCGACGTAATATACGCCGCATTCGAAACCGTCTTGGAAACAGACTCGGCATCCTTGGACGAAGACACCGGCGCATCATCCTTGTTGGGGTCTCTTAGGAGCTCGTAGTGGAAATCGACAGAATCGGCACAGGACATGAAGACGATGGCCTTCATGGTGCGCCCGCGGCGAGAAAAGGTAGATTTGAGGAAAGAAATGAGCGTGACGAGTCGAAGCTTGGCGGGAACAATCGTGTAGGACTGATGCAGTTGCGCTGGTGCCTTCATCTTGTCGTCGTCGACCTTGACATCGTCCTTTTCGGCGGCCAAAAACGTCGCATCGGCCAAACTCATTTCTCCGAGCTTCTGCACGTTCATCTTCATTGTCGCAGAGCAAAGAACCGTTACCCGTCGCTTGGGGATGGTCTTCAAAAGGGTTCCGTCAGGAAGCTTGTCGGAGACCTCAACCTTCTTCAGCGCATCGATGGTCTTCTTCAGATCGTCCTCAAAGCCCAGGTCCATCAGACGATCGCCTTCGTCCATGATGAGCCACCTGACAGTGCCGAAGCCGAGTGCTTTCGTGTTGTCGATGTGGTCCGCCAGTCGTCCGGGGGTTGCGACGAGGAAGTTGACACCCTTGCGTATGCGAGCCTTTTCCGCCTTTTTCGATTCTCCTCCAGTGATTGCGGTAGAAACAAGCCACGGGAAGGGCCTGATGAGCTGTTCCAGGACTGTGTGTGTTTGCTTGGCGAGTTCTCGGGTGGGCGCAACAATAATGGCAAAGACTCCAGAGTCTCGGTGTATCTGTGACTTTCCCTTCTCGCTCAAGCATAGGACTCGATGAAGAATCGGGAGAAGATACGAATACGTCTTTCCGGATCCAGTCTCGGCCTGCACAAAAGCATCCGAATCGCTGGACAACATGTGCGGGATGACTTTGTTCTGGATCAGTGTCGGGCGTTCCAATCCCATCTTCTTCAATTCCTCCACCAGACGGGCTGCAATGGTCAAGGAACCAAAACTGGCAACGTCAGAAGGGGCGTTGGTCGGTTCAGGAGCAGTCCATTCCTTGGCATCCTCGTCCAATGCCGTCTTCTGTGTCGGGTTGAAAGAAAAGAGCTTTGAGATGACGGGCCGGTCACCTTTGCCTGAACCGCCCTGGTGATTTCGAAACTGGCCTTTTGAGCCCTCGCCGCCGAAACCCCTGTCTCGAGGGCCAAATCTTGAAGATGAGTCGTAGTCGAACCTCTCGCTGTACCCCTCATTGTCTGTCCTCTGTCGTTTGAACGACCTCTGTTCAAATCCATCCTCTCTGGCTGATTTGGTACCCGTGGATTGACCCGAGGCGCGCTTGGCCGAGTTTTCGGCGTGCTTCCTGTCCCGCCACCGGCCGCCCTTGAACTTGACCTGAGGCTTTATCGGCCCGGAGCCTATCTCAAAGTTGAGGAGCATGCCATCGTCCGCCATGATGTCGATATGTCGCAAGAAAGAAGGATGCTGTTGAAGTTGGGTGGGGCTTGATTTTCGAAGCGATATGGAAAAAGTCCCAAACTTTTTTTCAGCGGGCTTATCGATAACAGATGATCCTAAGCTTATCTAATCGCCACGAGGCCGTGGGGCACTTGAAATCAGATCCGACGTGATGAATGACATGAGCTCAACTTTGATTCAACAGGTGAAACTTTTATCCCTTTCCAAGCATGATCTCAATTACAGAATTAAGGACTTTGATCTCATTGGTATGCAGTTTAAGGGGATCCTCGATTGGGAATACTGTCTCCTGAAGGTTGACTCAGCTGGGACGAGGAATGCACTCAAGGAGTTGGTTCACCCATAAGACTCATCCCCTGGTCCTGTGACATTTATCTCGGGAATCACGGCCAAAGCAATGACTGTCTCTAGGAGGGAATAAAGATCTCGATCTCCGGATTTAGGTCCTGCATTAATGACCGAGGTGGAGGAGCAAACGCTCGTGCTTGTCCACGAGCGCACGAGGCATATTCCCATCCCGAACAATTTCGAGCCCCCGGATTCTCGCGCATAAGCGCGAATGGTCGTGTCCAATGCATGATGATGCAAAGACGTTACGAGGCACGGGAGTTCGTCGAGCTGAGGGTGGATGACGACACTGGTTGACTGGGTATTGTGTCGTCTTGTTCCTGTGAGACCCTCCAAACGATGAACTGGTGGGAGGCTTGGAGTGAACACTTGTTCTTCTATCCGTAGCTGACCGGGATGGCCGGCGTTGACGCGCAATGTACTTGCCGGTTGAAGCGAATTATACGTTCAGAATGTCGAAAAGTGGCAGCCTATTTTCGTGATGGATGCCTCATTTCCCCTGTGGCTCATTCATCGATGACATGGAAGTAATCACCGAGCCCATGTATCAACAAGCCGAGCTGCATCGTCGAGTCGGGGGCGGGTCGAGGTTGAAACCCGACGCGGCAGTCAAGTCCGCTCGGGCTCGGAGGAAGCCTCAGGAACAAGGGAAATGTCAGCCAGCGCGTTCGGCCAGAAGCTCCGTTGCATCCGGTAACAAGACGGGACTTTTTCGTCGCCGCCTGCCATGTGACGGATCGAAAACCGTAGCCCTGCCATTTCCCCCATATTTTCCACCCCGTTGTTGACGCCTCTGGCCTAAAAAAGGTGGCTAAAGCTGGCTGGTGCTGACGTTTCGCCGCACGCTGCCTGGCGGCTTTTTGATGTCTTCAATTTTCTAATTTTTGACTTTTGTGGCTCATGGAAATGCAGGGCAACCTTCAAAGTGGTGGAGTCGCCGGGAAGGTTTGGGACGCCGGACGAAGAGAATGCCGTTCCTTTTGCTCCCGATGGAGGGAATCACAGGGTTGGCGATCTGTCTTGAAGAGTCACAGCTTTGGTGTTTTGTGGTTCTTTCGTATACTTCGTATTGGCCTCTCCGTCGACTGTCCACAAGAAGCAGAAAAATTCCCATTCACCGAGGAAAACCTCTGGGATAACCGAGGGAGTTGGAAGCGTTGACAAGCATTGCTTTTTGAGATCCACCGCCATGTCCACCCTGTGAACGCAGGGAGAGCTGGAAAGCTGAGGGTAGGGCGGACGAAGACAAATAAAAGACGGTGACTGCGAAAGAAAAAAAAAAAACTTGAAAAAAATCTCACTGGCGATTCACCTTCCCCTCCCTCCTCTCCCCCCCTCCCCCCTCCCCCCTCCCGGTTGGAATGCAGTCGTCCCTAGCACCGTCCGGCGTCGAGGAGCAAAAGCAAATTCGGGGCAAGCTGGACGCGACCCGACAGGCTGGCTTCCAAAGCTGGCTTGAGCTACGCTATGGATTCCGGCTTCTCCCTTGGTTCCACTCGGGGACGGGAGGCGAGGCGAGGGAAAAGGATGCATGGCTCGCAGGGATGGATAACGGGCACCGGTTTGTTCTCGCCGTGGCCACCACACCCTTGAGGAAGGCGTTTTGTAGCGTTCCTTTGCAGCGCCCTCCAAGAGTCGAAACCCCTGGATCAGCGTCGCACAATTCGTTCCGCCCGACCGCAAGTGCGTGCAATCCTTCTGGTAGGTTAGTGTTGTCGGTAAATTGTTGTCTTGTGGCCTTGGGAGGGTCGCGTGCGATGCAAAGCCGCGAGTGAGCGAACAGAGGGCAATCAACAATGTTTTCTTTTTTCGGTCTGGGATCGACACTGGACGATAGAAGGGATATGGATCCCAATGATTTGAAATCCCTCGGCTGGCAGGCAAAAAAACGCAGGCCGGCCTGTGGAGAGTCCGTCAGACTTGTCCATCGAGAGCCAATGCTTGGAGGTTTTGTTGTTTGTTGGCAATGGCCATGGGAACAAAAGAAAGAAAATGCCCCGGCCCAGAGGCGGTTTCCCACCGGGACGGTTCCCTGAGAGCTGGGATGGCAGACACGGTGACAGGGAATGGAAGCCGAGGACAAGGACCCTACCGGCTTCCAGCAGCTTCTCTCTCAGTGGCCCAGGCGTTTTTTCTCCATGTTGTCTCTTTGCTCGTGTGAGTGGATGCGCATTGGCGAGAAGCAAAAAATCAAGTCGACTGTGAATGGGCGACTGCAAGCCATTGCATCGAGTCTAGCGGAGTACCCGCGGATATGCGTCCCCGCGGACTGGCGCCCTCACTCGCCGGGGCCAGGGATCAGATCGAGGGCATTGATGAGAAGCAGTCGTCTGCAGCAGTCGCTGGAGTGCAGCAGCGAAAAGCGCGAAAAGGCCGAGATGGAAGTGCTCACAGAAAGCCACAGTGGGAAACGAGCAAGGACGGGGGCTTGAGTCATTCCAGAACCCGTGTCCACTGAGAGGCCACGCCCGCTCCGAGTCCACCCTGCAGCACACCCACAACGCCCACAAGTCGACCACAACCACGGCCACACTCGCACTAAACTCCGCGTCCGAAAGCCGCTGGCTGAACGGTGAGCTTTCCCAAGTACCGCGAGCTGCGAATCTTGCTGCAGCTGGTACCCGCAACTGATAACCGGTCCCTAGCAAATCGAGGTCTCGGTCCCCCAGAGACCGACCAGTTCGACCAGTTGCACCTTCCTTCCTCCCTCCCCCCCCACAACCAAAAGCAATGCCTCCATGATGCTCCATCCATCTCTCTGCTCGAGTTCCCTCCCTTCTGACGCATGGATCGTGGGTGAATCCCTCACCTCGACGGGCCCTGCAAACTGCCTCTCAAAAAGATACGTACCTCCTGGTATCCACCTCAGGCAAAGGAAAAAAAACCTGCCTTCCCCCCGTCCATAGTCCCTGGCTACACGCCTTCGTACATCCTCGTCTCTTCCATCCAGGGAAAAAAAAAAACCCACTTCACAAACAACCCCAGACCAGAGATTCTTCTCAGAGTCCGGCCTTTTCTTTCCTCTTGTTCCCCTTTGGTTTTGTCATTCCTCCTTCTTCCCCTCACTATTCCTTCCCTAATCTGGCCTGCGCGTTTGTTTGACGGCTCTACTGCTGTCAAATGAACCTGCAATCGTTTCCCCTTCTCTTTCTCCCATGTAAGTTCGCAATTGGTCCACCCTCCACCACACCACCAAGAGATCTCGTGGCCCGACCGCGATCTCGCTCCCTTTGTCATCCGACAACTCCTACTCCAACAATGGGTTATCCTGAGGCACAACAACTCAATTCGGGCCGCTGATACTGACCGAAACCCCTCTCCAGTCCTTCCCCCACTCGCCGAGTTCTAAATGCCTACTATCTACTCTTCTCTTTACTCGAATTTCGTCCGTCAAGGATCAACATTCGCAAAGTCCATCACCACTCACGGCTACGCCCAGTCCGTAGTCGCCGCCGCTCACCCTCACGTCCTCAACTCTCAGAACCGACCCGCCTTCACCCGACGAACTGCCAAGTCCCGACTTGGCCGCCTTTCGAGCCTCCAGCTTCACTCCGCCTTCCACACTGAGAGGGTTCCCACTGCGGTCAGCCTTCACGACCACCGACAAGTCCAGAACCATGGAGGTCTAGACGACTACTTCGAGGCCCTGCGAGAGCAGCAGGCCTCGGGTGAACTCGAGGGCGAGTGGACGCAATTCGAGTTCCCCAAGCCTCTCGAATGGAAGCCGAGCCCAGCTTCCATTCTCACCAAGGAGAATGTCACCGCCCTTGACAATGAGTGCGCAATTATCGATGAAGAGGACCTCGACTCGGCCCTCTCGTTCGAGGACCAAGCTGCCCTCGCGCACATCGATGCCGCTCTGGAAAGGGAGATTGAGGTGCGAAGTCTGCGAGAAGCCGCTGAAAATGCGTCTTTGAATGGCTCCGCGCAGGGTCGGTCGCCCGTTGTCTCTCGATCGCGGACTCCGGCAAGTGTGGCTCGAAGTGCCACTCCTCCGGTCGACCCCCAGTCTCAGTCTTATGCGGACCACCTCCACAAGCTTTCGGAGAGCAGCCGCTACACCGAGATTCCCGCCGTCTTCGAGGCCATGCTGGCGACTGGCGTCAAGCCAATTGCCAGCGCTTACAACGCTCTGCTCGTGGCTGCTATTCACATCCCCAGCAAGAAGATTGAGATTGTTTCCAAGGCTCTCGATGTCTACGCCGACATGCTCCGACGGAGGGTGTCTCCCGACTCCGACACCTACAACATCTTGGTTGGCCTGCTGGCTTCCCGATGCCTGGAGGTGACTGAGCTGAAGGCTGCCCTGGAGGACAAGCGCCTGCGGTTTGGTGGTATGGACGAGCCTGGCAAGTTCATGCTGGCCTCGCACGAGCTTGAGCATGCCATTCTCTGTGAGGACGACCGACTTGACCTTGCCGTTCAGTTGTTTGACACTTCGGTCGACCGAAACACCGCCATGTACTCGGCCGAGACGTACCACCAATTGATTTCTGCCTGCGCTCAGGCTGGACGCACTGGTGACATGCTTCGACTTTTTGAGCACATGGAAGCCAACCAAGTCGTGCCATTCGCAGCCGTTTTCCCGACCATGATCACCACCTTTGCTGGTTCTGGTGACTTGATCAGCGCTGTGGAGTGCTACAACGAGTACCGCAGCCTGGCCATTGCTCACGACGAGGGCCAGGCCACTCTCAACGACCGACTGGATGCCGATGTTTACGCCGCCGTTATCAATGCTTACGTTATCACCGACAAGATTGAGGGCGCCATGAAGTTCTTCAAGAAGATCATCAACGAGTACGGTGTCCGGGCTGCCGACATCAAGGACGCTCTGGTCGCCACCGGCTTCGTCAAGGGCTTCATTTCCCGAGGCATTTACCAGGAGGCCTTCCACTGGGCCCAGGCCGTCGAGGCCGAGGCTCGTGCAAAGGCCATGGGCAAGATTGCCACGGTGGCTGCGGACAAGGATGACAAGGCCACCGCTCTTGCTGCCTACTCCAGCATCCCAGCCCACTTCGAGGATCTGGCTACCCCTGCCACCTCTCTTCTCGCTATGAGCGTTCGAGAGGGCGATGTCACCGCTGCCGCCAAGTACTGGAACGTTCTGACCAACCCCGAGACCCGGGCCACCGTCTCCTTCATCGAGCCTACCGCCATGTACGCCATCGCCTTGATTGGCTCTGGCCAGGTGGCTGAGGGTCTCGCCCAGTCGGAGATGATGTTCCAGCGAATTCGTACCACGGAGTCTGATGCCCGCCCTCACCTTGCCGAGGAGATTGACGAAGGTGTCGAGGTTGTCAGCCGATACATGGAGACTCGAGGCATTGCCGATCCCCGCGAGATGGCATCTCAGGTCTCCAGCTTCCAGCAGCCGACTGCGTCTCCGTTCGTGTCCAACTCGAGTGTTTCTAGCTTTGAGGATACCTTCGACCCCTATGCCCACAACACCGACTTCAAGGGATCTTCCCTGATTGCCGATGACCTCGAGGGCAACCATGGCCGAAAGGGACCCCGATTGTCTGATGCCTTGAACCGATTCCGAAACATGCGACGTGCTGGCCGACACCCCCGATACATCACCTACGCCAAGCTGATTTCTGCTGCCGCCCGCGAGAGCAAGATGGATCTGTGCCACGACATTCTCGCCATGGCCCGCTCTGATATGCCTCTCATGCCCCAGTACGCCGTTGTCCGCTATGGTTGGTCCAGCATTCTCGATGCGATGGTCGGTGCTTGCCTGACCATGGGTAACCGTGGCCGGGCCGAGCAGTTCCATCAGGAGCTTCTCGAGATGGGCGCTACTCCCACTGCCAACACCTTCGGTCTGTACATCACCACCCTCAAGGACTCGACCAAGACTTTCGACGAGGCCTCGGAGGCGGTGCGCATCTTCCACCGTGCCAAGGCTGAGGGCGTTGAGCCCAGCTCCTTCTTGTACAACGCTCTTATCGGTAAGCTCGGCAAGGCTCGTCGAATTGACGACTGTCTGTTTTACTTTGCCGAGATGCGCGCTCTGGGTATCAAGCCCACGTCTGTCACTTACGGAACCATTGTCAACGCCCTTTGCCGAGTCAGCGACGAGAAGTTTGCCGAGGAGCTGTTCGACGAGATGGAGGCCATGCCCAACTACAAGGCTCGCCCCGCTCCCTACAACAGCATGATGCAATTCTTCTTGACTACCAAGCAAGACAAGGCCAAGGTCCTCGGCTACTATGAGCGCATGAAGACCAAGGGCATTGCTCCCACGGCCCACACCTACAAGCTCCTCGTTGACACGCACGCTACTCTGGAACCCGTTGATATGACTGCCGCCGAAGAGGTTTTGAGCGCGATTCGTTCCTCTGGACAGCGCGTCGAGCCCGTTCACTACGCCTCCCTGATCCACGCTCGCGGCTGTGTCATGCACGACATGGACGGCGCCCGGGCGATGTTCGACTCGGTTGTCAAGGATTCTCTGGTTCCCGTCAACGCCAGCCTGTACCAGGCTCTGTTCGAGGCCATGGTTGCCAACCACCAGGTGGCCGCCACGGAGCCCGTCTTGAAGCAGATGCGAAAGCAGCGTGTCGAGTTGACACCCTACATTGCAAACACTCTTATTCACGGCTGGGCTTCTGAGAAGAAGATTGAGAAGGCGCAGCAGATTTACGATGCTGTTGGCCGTGACAAGCGCGAGCCCAGCACCTACGAAGCCATGACGCGGGCTTTCCTGGCTGTTGAGCAGCGGGATCAGGCTAAGGGCGTGGTGGGAGAGATGCTGACGCGCGGTTATCCCAGTGCCGTTGTCAACAAGGTTCTCGAGCTTCTCGGAGGCGGCCAGGAAGCTGCTGCCGAGTAGAGCTCGTCGCGTGCCTGGTTGTCTGTCGGCGTCATTCACTGAGATTTTTGGGTTTTTTCTTTGTTCGCAGGCGCAATCTGTTTGATACCCCGTTGTATTTGTTGGAAGTGTGTTGGTTTTACGGGGTTACATGAGATATCGAGAGGCGTCGGCCCTCTCGAGTCCTTTCAGGGACGGCGTTTGGGAGATACAAAATGGGATTTACTTGGTTGGGATTACCAGGCGGGCGGTAATGATTTCGGGGGGACTCCTCGACAGACAACACACCACTCCAATTAAAGGAAAGAAGACATTTCATGCAGCATATAGGGTCCGGGAAAGGAAGGGGGACAGACATATTGGGAGGCCAAGCAGAGAATGGGCCTGCTGCCTGTACGACGACTATACAAGGGAAATGAATAAAAATAATTGATAAGTCAGTATGAAGCAATACTTGCAAGCAATGTTGGCGAAGAATGTGTTCGTGGAATGACGTGAGTTGAGCATCATCCTTGCCGTCATGTCGTTGAGTCCCAGAATAGCACCAAGGGCGGGTACAGTGCGGAAGATGGAGGGGTCAAATCAGCACTGTACGGATGGGAAGCTGGCGATGTGCCTGCCCCGCAACGACAAGCTCCATCACGATTCCTCCCGGGTCGGTTGATGGAAGGAGAGTTTAAAGAGCTCAATGACCTCCCCCCCCCATCTTCCCCGTCGGATACTTTTCCAACCGTTTTCAGGTACGCATTCGGCGAATTTCCCCCAGGTCAATTAAACCCCCTGGGCTCCTAATCAAGCTCAATTGAAACTTTTTCTCCCTCCGTCCCCTTCTACTTTCACAGAACCCCTCCTCCACCCTCCCCAACGAAACGAAAAACGAATCATGCCCTCCAAGAACCCAACCGTAGCCCTCTCGGCGCCGGGCAAAGTCCTCCTCGCGGGGGGATACCTCGTCCTCGACCGAGCGCACGCGGGCTTCGTGTTCGGTCTCGACGCGCGCATCAGCGTGGTGGCGGCGGAGATTCACATGAGCACCGAGGGCGTGCAGCTCACGGAGATTGTGGTCGACAGCCCGCAGTTTCTCGAGGCGCAGTGGCGGTACGGGTACCGGCTGGCCGAGGCGGGAGGGGGGATTCGGGTGACGCAGTTGCAGGTGTAAGTTCTTTACTATCAGCACCTGGTCTGGAAGGTTGTGTTCGAGACTGCTTGCTTACTCGTCTTGGATGAAAATATAAAGAGGAAGCACAATCAGTCCCAATCCCTTCGTGGAGACTACCCTCGGGTACGCCCTCAGCTACGTCGACCGGGTCGCCGGCCGCGAACCGAGCCATAGCATGACTCCGGCGCGGCTCGTCGTCCTCGCCGACAACGACTACTACTCCAACACCAGCTCTTCCGAGGGCCACCGCTTCGCCCGCTTCCCCGTGACCCTCTCCGGCGCGCACAAGACCGGCCTGGGCTCGTCCGCCGCCCTCGTCACCTCCCTCACCGCCGCTCTACTAACCCACTACCTCCCCCGCGACCTCTTCGACGTCGACTCCCCCCGGGGGAAGCGCACGCTGCACAACCTCGCGCAGGCGGCGCACTGCGCCGCCCAGGGGAAAGTCGGCTCGGGCTTCGACGTGGCCGCCGCCGTGTACGGATCCTGTCGGTACCGACGCTTCTCCCCGCGCACCCTCGACGGCCTCCCCGAACCCGGAGCGCCTGGCTTCGCCGACGCGCTGGTATCCCTCGTCGACGGCCCCGAGTGGGACGTCGAAGTGGCAAAGGACCAAGTCAGCATGCCTCCCGGCGTGGCCCTGCGCATGTGCGACGTCGACTGCGGGAGCAAGACGGTCGGCATGGTCAAGCAGGTTCTCGCGTGGCGGGCGTCCGACCCGACCGGATCGAAGACCCTCTGGGACGACCTGCAGCGACGAAACGAGGAGCTGGCGGCGGCGCTCAAGGCCGGAGACGCGGATTCGCTGCCGGGCCGGCTGGCGGCGGTGCGGGCCCTGGTCCGGGACATGGGTTCGGCGAGCGGGGTGCCCATCGAGCCCGAGAGCCAGACGGAGCTGCTGGACGGGCTGTCGGGCGTGGGGGGGGTGTACGGCGGCGTGGTTCCCGGAGCGGGAGGCTTCGACGCCCTGGCGCTGCTGGTAAAGGACGACGCCGCCACGTTGGCGAGGGTCGAGGCCTTCTTGGGCGAGTGGGCGGCGGCAAAGGGGACAAAGGTCAAGCTCCTAAGCGTCAAGGGCGAGATGGAGGGCGTGCGTCGCGAGGAGCTTCGTGTATACGAGGGCTGGATCTGAGAAACTAATCTTCTCGCCACGTTGCACTTCTTGGAAACGAACAAATGATAACAACAACAACAAAACATATCTGCCCAGTACCCCCTTTTTTGTCCCTTCCCTAAATGCAAGCTCAATGCAATGCAATGCAAGTCTCCGAGTCCCCAAGTCCCAAGTGCAGTCCAATCCCGAGCCAGTTTCAGTCCCATTTTCCCAAGTTCCCTTTCCTTTCCTTTCCCTTCCAGAATATCCCAGACAGATTCCCCACAAGACGCTCCGTATTCCCAAACCCCGATTAAAGATAAAGCCCAAAACAGAAGCATGATTGGATCCGAGGACCTGGTAGGGTCCCCCTTACCAATGCTTCTCGTAAACAACGACAACAACAACAACAACGACGACGCAAAAACGACCCCGCCTATGCCTGAGCCTAAGGTAGGCTCTCAGAAGACGTAGTGGCATGGGCCGTCAAGACCGAAACGGGTGGCGGCGGTCGGAACGGGTGCGAAAAGAGGCTCGACGTCGAGTAGGGAGACGGCGGCGTGGGAGTGTGCGGCGGAACAAGCGGAGGAGCGAGCCGGGGCGTACCCGGGTCCGCGATGCCGATGCGGCTGGCGGCAGCTTTATCCCGGAGCATGGCGATCCTGGACGGTCAACAAAAGGTGGCAGGGTTGTGGTGGTTGGGATGAAACTCACTCGTCTTCGGAGATGCCCGGCAGCGAGACGGGTTCACGCTTGAGATTGAAGGGAGCGCTCTGTTCACGAATTGTCAGCTTTTTTTTTTTTTTTGAGGATTGGGCTTCAATGTATTGGAAACGTACGATTTGTATCGACGTCCGTTGCTTGTCCTTGCGGCGTCGGGGTCGGATAAAGGTCTGCACGCGCGAGCAGAGCGTGCGCACGTTGGTCGAGAGATGCATCGTAGCTCGGGTGCTCGAGGATCGTAGCTGAGCCAGGGGGGCAGGAGGAGCAGGTTTCATTGAGGCTGAGGAGGAGGAGGAGGAAGCTGAAGAGGAGGATGAGGACGACATTTGGTTGAGGAGAATGTGAAACGAGACCGAGTAGTGAGCGTGGTGGAGTAGAGAAGGAGGAGGAGAAAGAGGATGAGGGAGGGGACTCTCTCTCTCTTCTCTCGGTAATAAGTAAGGACTCAGAAAAGGACCCAAATCACTTTTCCAAGAGGCGGGAATCGAGGCGGGATCTTCAGTCGGGCGGAATGTTGGCTTCGTATGTCTCGACCGATAGTCGTTGCTGCTAGAGAAGCACGTCTCAAACAAGTGGCACGTCGGTTGAGGCGCTGGTGAAACAGGTTCCGTACCGACGATGGCGGTGAAGAGCTGAATAGAAGAGAAGTAAAAAAAGCGAGAGAAGGATGGGAAAGGAATAAAAAAAGGAAGAATAGTCTCGACAGGATTAAAATGTATGCAAGAAGCAATGCAAGAAGCAGGGCGACAAAAAGAAAGGAAGAAAGGATGGTGGTGGATGGATGGGCGACGAGGAAAAGAAATACAAAGAATGCACGCGGGAGGGGTGAGGGCAAGAAGAAGAGGCGAAGGCAAAAAAAAAA
>JAMQMW010000186.1:0-37021 GCA_024115155.1 Thelonectria blattea
CCCCCCCCCCAGCAACCTCAAACCTCACAAACCTCAACCTCAACCTCACCATGAAACTCCTCTCCCTCCTCCCCCTCCCCCTCGCATCAGCCTGGACCCTCGACATCTACACAACCGACGGTCGCTCCAGCGCCATGCACGGCAGCCTCGACACGGGCTGCATCGACATTGAATTCGTGCCCGCCCTCGACGTCAACCGCGCCGCCTTCGACCCGGCCACCGACTGGCTGCCTGACCCGGACACGTTTGAGCTGTACGTTGATGCTGGGTGTCAAGGGCTGAGTTATCGGAATGGAGGCGGGGATTGGCATATTACGCCGAGGGTTGTTAGGAGTTATAAGGTGTATTAGGTTGCTGGGACTATGATTGTTGAGTGTGTATGTCGACACCTCTGACCAGTTGTGGGATTCTCATTGCTCGTTGTGCCCCCAGGTATCCGTACAGCCAGCATGAACTGAGAATCTGGCATTACATAGACTCAACCGGGTTATGCAATCCTTTCGAGCAGTTTTTGACTGTATCGAATCGTCATCTTCTTAGCATCCCGCACCTAAGCCTGACGACATGCAGTGATTTCCAACAGTAGATACACTAATTAATTACCCGGGAGTGAGGAGACTCCAAGAACAACACTAATAGATCACAACACAACATCTCTAACTCTACCTACCCTTACTAAGTTATAGTCTATACTGAAATGGAATCCACTGTTTCCCCCTTTCAATCCTCTTCTCCCAGTTTCCACACTTCTCACAATATCCTCACTCCCCCCAATTCCCTCTAACTTCCCATTCCCCCACAACCATCCATCCCCACCACCCGCATAAACAACAATTCCCTCACCTCGCAACATCAAACCAGCGTGATTGGTTTAGTGGTAAAATTCTCCGTTGCCATTCGAGTAACGTCGGGGAGCCCTGGGTTCGATTCCCAGATCACGCATTGAAGTCTCTTTTTATCCCTAGATGCTCTAGGTTGTTGGCATCATGGTGATACTTTTTGTCTTTTGAGGACATCTCGTGCCATAAAAAGGTCTCGTGGTGGCCACTGATCGATGAAGAGCTGTTGATATTGCGCTTACATATGCCTTATGTCTACATACCACCAGCCACCACCACCACTCAAAGCGTCATCATTCTCACATGATCCTTGACTGTCCTCGGGCAACTTCTCTCCGACAAAGGAATATCAATCATGTAGGCGTGCTTTCGAATCCTGGCAGCCTCCTCGTACTCATCGTACTCGTTGAGCATGGCATCAATCTCTCTGGCGAGCCCCAACGTCCACGCAAAGTTGTTGAAGCCGTGGCGGAAGGGATCCCACATCTGCCATATTTCATTCACAAGCATCAGCAAGATGGCGCTGATAGCCGAGATGCCAAAGATAGCCACAATGGTCATCATCCTCGGCGCCATCATTCGTCCTTGCATGTCCCTGGTGCTGTTGATGATCCAGTCGCAGTTCTGGGCCGGCAAGCTCAGGGCGATAATCCTCATGCATGCATCGAGGAGTCGTAGAAGAACCAGAGGAGACACGTCGCGGAATGAAAAGATGAAGCACTCTCTGCCCGAGAACGCGAGCATGTCAATGTTTTCGCCTATATTCATCAGTCGACGTATTGAATCCGGCCGCAAAACGTACGAACGATTGGTGCCCGTCTCTCATCCAAGTTTCCTTGGTCAACCAGATTCTCAAAGTGGTTTCGGAGATTGTAGATGATGTGTTGCGATGTCATGGAGGGAATTTTGGATCTCTCCAACTGCGTTCGATACTCCTTCTCCAACTGGATCGAGAAGATCTCAAAGAAGTACTCGACGGGCACAAACTCGGGAATCTCGTTTGACTCGCCATCGAAACGTCGTCCTTCATGTTGGGTACCCTCTCTCAGCAGCTGGAGTGCTTGAGCAGCCTCCCGGCAGTGCCTTGATATGTCGGGCTCCCAGGCGTTTTGCTGGATCTCTTGGAGCAAAGCGACGGGGTAGGCGGCAGTCAATGCCAGGCATTCACTACAGAGTCAGCATCGTGTCAGACGAAGAAGGCCGAACTTACTAGATGTTCACCTGCAACTGCCTCCAACCAAGCCCATATCCTGGGTTTGGCTTAGCTGTTTTGAGCAGAGAGTACGCCATGGTGTTAGCAGTTTGTCTAACGCATTCGACTCTCTCCCTCGCAGCTCGCAACCTAACCTCGTCAGCATGTTAGGTCGTCGCGGAGAGGGAACGCACCCGACTATGCCTTGGGCGAGGATGAAGCAAGACGTTGCGCCGACAAAGACTTGAGCGAAGAGAAGCCAGCGAGACGGGAGCTGCTTGCCCCTGGTGCTGGGGTCCTCGACCGCGGAACCTGAACTGTCGACACCAGGAATATCCGATGGGCGCGAGTAGACGACGCCGCAGCTCAATCCCATGCGATTGTGAAACGTCGATATCAAGACGGACAAGATGACGAAGCCCAGCCATCGGATCACGAAGCGAATCGCCGGGTCTACGCCTCTTATGCGGTAACCGATCTCGCGGCAGTCCTTTGGATTCCACATCTTCCTGTCCAACTTGGACCCGACGAAGTAGTCTCGGATGCGGCTGAAGTTGCAGCGTCTGCATCTGCGCCTCTAGTTGTTGTTCCAACTGCTCCAAGCGTCGTACCCGGCCTCGAGGTCTGAACCAAAGGGATTCGTTACATATGACTCGGTGAAGCTTTGAGAATTACGACTTGCGGTATTCGGAGTTGCTGTCCTGGCTCCGTGAAAGCGCTGCCCTCGCGGTCTAGATGAACCGGCAATAGGCGTGCAGGAACCAGACTGCCTACTGCTTGCCGTGTCCGAGTATAGCACGCTCTGCTAGGACGTGCCGTTTCTGCGGTTGCGGCTGGGCATGAAACCTCGGGGGTTGAAGCCGGGGGACATTGCCGAGTGCTGTCGAATTCGAGGGGCATGCCTACAAAGATTTGAGGATAAAATGTGAGGATGTATCGACAATGCGTGATCCGAGAGGAAGATGACGAACTGAATCGGGGGAGTTGTTCCTTCTCAACACAAAAGGAGCATGAGCAAACTTGGCAGTCCTCTCCTCCTCCTCCTTCTCAATCTCCCGATCTTCACCATTACATCTCGATGCACTCCCAATGTTTAGTGACCCTGGATCGGCATTGATTTCCCTTGCTATCTCATTAATCATCTACATCTTTTTCGCGACCTTCATTTCTCCCACTTCGACCTACGCAAACGAAACGTCCTTGCCCGTCTTTGCACTCTCCAAAACACCCTCAAGCAGTCGCAACACATCCCGGGCCTGCGTAGCCTTGACAGGCACATCCTCCTCCTTTCCGCTCTCGACAGCCTTGGCCAACTCGGCGTAGAAAGCCTTGTACGTCACAGGCTCAAGAATGGGCGCATCCGCAGCCTTGGGAACGCCATTTTCCTCAGCCAGCGTCAACTTCAGGTTCTTTGGGTCGTCCTGGCCGAAGCCGGCGTCGGTGGCCTTCCAGCCGCCCTGCAGCTGCTCCTCCTGAGGATCGAGCCCCCATTTCTGGAAGCTGCCCTTTGTGCCGCGCAACCAGAAGCGCGGCTGCACCACCTCGGCGCTCATGATGCTGATTCGCACGTGGACCAGCAAGCCGTCGGGGTACGTCAGCTCGGCGGTGACGCCGTCTGGGTTCTCAAAGTCGAAGGCGCCGGTTCGCTGAGACAGGCACCGGCCATGGACGGACTGAGGCATGCCGAAAAGCGTGTAGGCCTGGTCGACCAGGTGCGTTCCCAGGTCGTACAGGGCGCTTCCGCCCTGGGCAATGGTCATGCCGGCCTTCCAGTTGGTCGGGTTGCCGGGCTTGTAGCGCTCAAAGTGCGTGTTGAACTCGACGATGCGGCCCAGCGTGCCCGACGAGACGAGGTGCTGCACGGTGCGGAAGTCGTTGTCCCATCGTCGGTTCTGGTACACGCAGAGCAGCTTGTTGTGCTCCTTGGCAATGGCGATGAGCTGATCAGCTTCGGCGGCGGTTGGCACGAAAGGCTTCTCGGTCAAGACGTGCTTTCCGTTCTCCAGGGCGGCCTTGGTCAGCTCGAAATGGCTGTCGGGCGGGGTGCCGATGACGACCAGATCAACATTGGGGTCGGCAAACAAGTCGTTGTAGTTGGTGTAGTGCTTGATGTCGGGGTAGTCGTTTGGTGCCGAGTTGCCCTCCTTGGGCGACCGCTGAACGATGCTGTAGAGCTTGAACTGGGGAGTCTGGGTGAGAAAGGGGATGTGAAAGGTTTTGGCCGAGGCGCTATATGTGTCAGTGGGCGTGAACGTGTTGTGAGATGTGCTAGAGCTTACCCGTAGCCTACGATGCCGACGTTGAAGACTTTGCCAGACATGATGAGTGAGAAGTTGCGAGAGTGAAGGAATAGTGAGATAGCAATCCGACTCGACGAGAAACGACGCCCCTTTTACACTTCTCTGTCGAACCAGCTGAGTAATTCCACCTCAACACCTCAACCCTTGGAAAACACCCATCGCGACCCCTCCATGCGACAATTCCGTCATGAGCGGGGTGACCCTTTTTGCTCCACGGGCTTCTCGCCGGCTTGTCGACGAATCGTTTTTGTCGGCAGGGCGCCACGACGCGGGCAAAGAATGGGGCTTGGGACTGGCGGGATGGGCTTTTTTACTGGGTTTGGCCGAGAGAGGGAGCGAACGGAGTTGCCTGTTGGAGAAGGGGTGGATGGGCGTTGTTTGGGGGGGGGGGGGGTTTGATAAGGGTTTGGGACTGGGTTGCTGTAAGTTGGTGCTGTAAGTTGGTGCTGTCTTTTTGTATAAGTTATTGTTCATGATTGTAAGCTCCTCGATGACAGAGCTGTTATGTAGGTACCTAGGTGAAGCAGAACAGAGAGCATCGAATTCACCGGGTCAACTTGCACAACGCGGAAAGACTTGCCTCGTGTTCCATAGCAGTTCCCCGCACCACCTTGTGGGAGCCTCAAGTGCCAAGCGATTGAGGTGAAGGTCGAAGCGACGGATCGGTTCCGCGGTGCCTCCGGGCAATGGTCCGCCGGTAGTTGCCCTGTTCGAGCAAGGTGGCTGTCCGAGGCAACTCCGAGAGGATGTCAACATCTGAATGTGAACATTGACTCGGTATAAGTCATGATTGAGTATTCTGAGGTTTCGTGAATGTTGAATGTCTCACTGTTGGTCAATGTCCCCGTTTGCCCGTCGGACTTTTAGAGAGTCCGACGTAGGACCAACAGGATTCGTAGTGGAACAAGGAGGGAGCTGAGCAAAACAAAACACCACCTCAGTCTCACCGTGGAGAAGCAATCTGCAACCTTCACAATCTTGCACCATCAACACCTCCTGACAATGACTTCCAAATCCCCCCTCACCGTCTTCCGCGGCGCCGGAACCCCAGGGCACTTCTCCTGGTCCCCCTTCGCCGCCAAACTCGAAGCCCGCCTCCGCTTCGACTCGGTCCCCTACAAAGTCCAGGGCGGCTCCCCCAAGAGCGCACCCCGAGGCAAGATCCCCTGGGTCCAGCTGTCCACCGGCGAGAAGCTCAGCGACACCACCACCATCGCCCGCCGCCTCGTGGCCGACGACGTCATGACCGACCTCAACGCCGGCTTATCCCCCTTGCAGCGAGCCCACGACGTGGCCGTCCGGGCGCTGCTCGAGGACAAGGCGTACTTCTACGGCGTGCGCGAGAAGTGGTGCGACAATTTCGAGACGATGCGCGAGAACTCGCTTGCGGCGGTGCCGTGGCCGATTCGTTGGCTGGTTGGGTTTTTGGCCAGGGGCACCGTGGTGAAGATGTTGTATGGGCAGGGCGCGGGGAGGCTCACGGGGGAAGAGATCGAGACGTTGCGGGCCGAAGCGTGGGAGAGTCTCGATGCGTTGCTGGTTGAGGCCAAGAGGGTCAGTGACGTGAAGGATGAGAAAGGCCCGTTCTGGCTTCTTGGTGGTGAAGGTCCAAGCGAGGCCGACGCCACCGCATTTGCTTTTGTGGCCTCTGCTCTGGTGTGCGATGCGTAAGTTGAGACATGGAGGAGTCCTTTTGGGGAGAGAAACCAACTGATCTTTTTTTGACAGAGCACCCGTCACGAGGGAGATTGTCAGGAGTTATCCTGTGTTGGTCGACTACGCGGAGAGGATTCGTGCCGAGTATTTTCCCGATTACGAAAAGTGGGAGGATGCTTGAATTGTGTGAGGACATGCAGCTGGGTTTATCAAGTTGGAGACGGAGTGCGTTTCCCATCGACGTCGGGATTACCGTCCCGATGGGATGGGCTCACTTTCAAGGACGGGTATGGAAGAACATGTATTACCAATGAAATAGACGGCGCTTTGAAATAACTGCATGTTAATCGGCATGTCAATTCTTTCGGATACTTTGGCTTAGGGTAGGCTTGGTGGTTGGGAATATGTCAAGGTTGAGAAGTTGGCTTCGCACGCAGCAACACGCATGTAAGCGCATGGCGAAATCTGAAATACTCTATCCCCCTCCTCCGGCTTCTCCGAACCGTTTCGAGTTTTGGCATATCGAAATAGTGATGATCCTGGAGCCTCTTGACTCCGCTCATCGTGATAAGTAAATGATTGACAAGTAACATCAAGGACAGGTCAAAAATGGAAATACCGATAGATGTCGGTAGCCTGCAATAATGTTTCGCATCTTTTACATTGCCATCATATCATTGTTTCAGTCACATTCTCATGGTTACGGCAATAGAGTGTTCACCTCGACTTTCCTCACCGCCCATATCACGATGCTCGTTGCAAGAGTCCCTACTCCATTCCCCAAGTTACATGCCCAGGATAGTTCTAATTGGATTCTCTAGGGTCATCTACATTTCCCCTTTTATTTTTCTTAATAAAAAAAAACGACATTCATCTCGGCCCTGCGGGGTGTTCATTGCAACCTCAGGTCCCCTTCGCTGCCTACCTACCTCCGTGGATTTGGGTGAGTCTAATGGCCAGCCTTTAGAGGGAGTCAAAAGCCCCAGCTTCAATAACCCTGAGGTGGTCAGTACAATATCATCTGGATAGCCCCTTGGAAACCTTTTAATGTTTGTATATATCTATCGCACCAGAACTGTATGCAAACATTTGACAGGACGGGCCCGGTGTACGAAACCTGGCTTTGGTGTGCACAAGGAAAGGCTCCGTGTAGCTCCTACTCGTGTGGCTTCTGCTACGTTTTAATCCTTAGAATCATACCCCGCAGTCTTTGAAGGGTTAGAATCATGCTTCCCTCCATAATACGTCTCTGGCCCTCACCCTCTCGGTCTCACATGCACGACTCCCAACATGATTGACCTCCCCCCTTCGCCCGTCAATACGAGTCTACGTAAAATCACCGCAGTGATTGAACCAACAGTCACATTGGACCTTGAAATATTCAGCAACGATGATCGCATACCCCCCGGCAGCTTCCCCAGAGTTACCATGCGTCAACTTGATCCTAGATAGCTTCGTTGAACCGTCCACGTCATCCAGGAACACCTCACCAAGGCCAATTTCCGAGATCACCTTGTAAATCTGTAGCTCTGTGGCGTCGAACAACTCTAAACCTACAACTTTCTCCCAATGGAGTCTTGTTTGATCTCGAAAGGGCCTATTATCATGCGGATAAATGCAACGACCGGGCAAGTTCACACCCTCCCAGACGGCTTCGCAACTGGTGGGTTGCATGCAGCGCCACGATCCGATTTCCCACCAAGAAGGGTCATTAGCTGAGGGCGAAGGAGATCTGCTAGACTATTCCTTAATCTCTTTTATGTTGCCAACTTGGACACGACCGGCGATCCAAGGGACCAAAGGTCGGGACATGGCCGAGTCCAGACCCCGTCGTAACACCCCAACGGAGAGTCCTCACGGACTAATACGCCCAGTGGAGGGTCGGTAACTTCTCCAAGAGTAGAGGGAGATTCTTCCTGCTCAGTGTTCTAGCTCCAGGGGCAACAAAGCACAGCTGAGGGAGGCAAGCCTGCGTGTGGTTGCATTCTCGGGTTGACACGCTGTTCGCCACCACACCATACCTGGACCGCGAGGGATCTTCTCGGCAATAGTCGCAAGACAGTGCTGAATGTGTGGAATTGTGCATGAGAGGCGCGTTTTCGTGGCCCCATGGCCGTTGAAAACGAGTTGGCTCGCTGTGAAGGGGTGTGGACGTTTGGCTCTCGTCACCACCACCAGCGAACTGATCGGTACATGATCAGACAACGGTACGGTTGGTTGGTTTCTGGAATTGCCTGTTTCCCTCGAGCCCTGAGTGCCTGAAATGGGAATCGTATTCGGAACTTCTCCTCCTAATGAGTTACTTTATACATAAACATGTAGTTCGTACAATCACTGGTGGCACGACAGCCTCAACACCAACCTCTCACCCAAAGCAGCCTTCCCAGGCAATTGGCCACTCCCACCCTTCCCTCCCCGGAGCACAATTCCCCAGGTCCCCCTTCATCAACCTCCAGACCCAATCACCCCTCCCCTTGAAGATCCCCCCCCATGGGCCTCTCCAGACACGACCATCGCCAAGATGGAAAACACCCCAGCAACCAAAAAGCCAAGAGTCGTCATCACAAGCCAAAATACTCAGAAAACAAGGTTGCGGGAACCAATTCGTTCGAGCCTCGGCGTGGCGCGCGCCAAAAAGGATCAAATCTGCAAGTTTCTAGGGCGCCTTGAGCAAATCGGGAATGTACTGTACGAGGCAGTCAAGGGAAGAACAAGGACCGGGAGGGTCGGATATCACAGACAGAAATCCATACACCCCTGCGTCCAGCCTGCGGCACATCCAAAATGTGCGGGGAAATGCGTCGAGGACCGGGGATGGATTCGGGGTAATAAATGTCCAAAACTTGATCTAGTTTTTGTCTTGTTCAGTGATTAGCTTCTCAAGGCTCGGGGTGGACGTCCAAGTTGGGAAGGACGCCGAGTGTGCTTCGACAAAGGCAAGTTGCAGACTTCATAGTTGTGGCTGGTAAAGGGCTGGGTGACATGCCTCTAGAAGAAGATGGACTGGAAATAGAACTGAATGACATACTCTTCCATCTCTCGTTCCTGCATCAGCTCATAACTCTAGTTGCGGCTTTTCCTTGGAATTAGTTGCGGTCCGTTTGGATGCCCGTCTTCTTGTTGACTTCAACCCTCGTCAGTTCATCGTTGAGACTATTCCCAATTCTCGACCCCTTGCAGCAAGACCTTTTTTTTTTTTCTGAAGGATTCGACCGGCCTCGGGATTTCAAGGCCTGACAATCTGACATGTGACGTCGTGTGAAGATGCCGGTTTTGCTCTTCATTCAATTTGCAACGCGCATACTGCGGGAGGCTGGACATCCGTACATACACCTACCCAATTCTTTTATTGACCCCATGAACAATCAGACGAGCTCAATACGAACCCCAGGTTTCGGCACAGACTCGCCAAAGAACATTACGGGGGCGGATAGTGTGGGTTTGAATCTCGAGAGATCCAAGAGATGAAATCCTGATCACGATGAGTGAAGCGAGGGAGCAAAGCCGACGATGTGGAGATGGGCACCTTGGTCGTTCAATCGATGTGAATACCTACGTACGGAGTACCCAAGTCAATATTCTTCATCTCTGTCGAGTCAATCGTCCGAGATTACAACCGGAGAATCCAACCAGCCATTTCATTTTCCACTCGGCATGTGCCTCTCCTCTCTTCGGTTCTCCCGTCCTTCTTTCAGCTCCCCTCCCCTCTTCTCCTCCCTTCTCCTCTCCACACCCCGGACTTCTTCCACACCAACACCGTCGATCCTCTCGGCCGTGTGTCTCGAATCCGGAAACCCACCCCGCTCCGAGTCTCTCTGGGGTTGGCTTGCTTGGGTTCTTTTTGCGGGGGAAAAGCCCACACTCGGAACATCGTCAACGATGTGAGCTTGGTGCAGTGTAGGTACGGACGGAGTAGGAGAAGTTTGCTTCTTTCTTCCACACCCTGCATTGGGAAGTCCCTTTGTAAATTTCCTTCCACCCCCTCCCTTGTTCGCCCTTTCGGCCCTGTTTTCCCCATTTCGCCTCCGTTCCGAGGGCCGGCTTGTCATGCAGGACCCGGGTCGTCGCCTCCATGCACACCTCGAGAGCGAGTACCTCCTACGTAGTATGTGGTAAGGTAGTGTGGTACACAACGGCTGTTGTTCCTCGCGTGGCATGGCATGGCATGGCATTGCACGGCACGGCTGACAATGGCATGAGGCAAGAGGCACATCCGGAAGCCACCACACATACCTACATAAAGCCCACCCTCCATCCTCTTCACTCGCCTTCCTTCCTCCTCATCCACTCGCTCAACAGGACCAGTCTCAGTCTCAGTCTCACTCGTTAGCCCCCTCAAAACACTTCTCTCCACAAACAAAACAACCACTCAAAATGAAGTACTCCCTCATCGCCCTCGCCCTCGCCGCCTCGGCTCGCGCCCAGTCTCGAAGCGACATCCCGTCGTGCGCCCTGACGTGCCTCGACGACGCCATCGAGAAGGAGACCAGCTGCAGCACCACGGATTACTCGTGCGTGTGCGAGAACTTTGACTCGGTCCAGGGCGAGGCCACCAGCTGCGTCGTCGAAGCCTGCGGTTCCGACGTTGCCATCAGTAAGCATCTTCTCACATATCATCTATGGACATCTCTAACACCATCCAGACAAGGTCCTCCCCGCCGTTCAGGCCCTCTGCGCCGCCGTCAGCAGCGCCGGAACCTCTGCCGCGGCTTCCACCACCGCCGCTGCCGAGACCACTTCGGCTGCTGCCGAGACCACCTCCGAAGCCGCCGAGACGACTTCCGCCGCGGCCGAGACATCCACCGAAGCTGCCGAGACGACGGTCGAGGCCACCACGACGATGGCTCCCGAGACGGAAACCGTCGTCACCACGCCCACGGCCGCGTCCAACGCCACCAGCACTCCCGCCGCCACCGAGTCCTCCGTCAGCACCGCCGGCGCCGCTGCCATTGGGTCCATTGGCGGGTTTGCCATGTTTGCCCTGGCTGCTTTTGCCTTGTAAGATGGAAGCTTGTATGAAACAACACCGAGATAGTAAGGTTTTGGAATGAGATGAAGGAGCTTTTCACCTGTGTGAAAAAAGGTTGGATGGTTGTACCCCCTGTGGGATATGTAAACATGTACCTTTTTGAGATTTTACAGGGTAATTATTAATGAGTGTTCTGCGGATCAAGCAGCGATTGGATTATGGAAGAGGGTGTGTATGTCGTATGCAAATGTGAGGTGAAACCATGTCGAAGCAAAAAGTCATCAAGGTGTTGCACTTACGCGTCATCAACGATGAATTGCCCACCCATAGCTTGAGCTCCGGTTGTTGTCGGCTGAGGAGTAAGCATCGTGAACGGTTTGTTTGAAGCTTTGAAGTTTCAAGAGTGTTCAGTTTCAAGAGTGTTCTGAGAGCAATTGAGTCCAGGAGTGTCTAGCTAGAGCAATAAGATCATAGTAGCAAATGTTCCATGGCTGTAGAAGAAAGTCAGAACAATTCACTTTCGCCACTGCTGACGTCTCGCCAAGAAGACCTTTTGGCCATATTTCGATAGGTTTTTGTCACTGGCAACTTGGTCTCGGCGTGCGGGGTCGGGTTGACGATGTGACACTCCGAGGGTGGTGGGTGGTCGCCCTGGATACGAAGGTGTGGCACATGGATAGAAGTAGAACTTGGAATACATGGAGATTTACGGCTATTGTTCCGGGTGATTGAATGGTAGGTGTTGGAAAGGATGTGACTGACTGACTGATTGACTGCACACTTTCTTGCCCACCGTGTCCCAAGGGCGCGCCTATGTGAGTCCCATTACCACCAGCTCCGGCCAGCCTTGTCTTGGGAATTATATCCCAGGGAAATGAAACAAACAACACCTCGGTCATCCTCAATCCTCTTCAATGCTTCATTCCTTCCCCTCCCCATCACTCACCCCCCTCGCACCATCAATCTCCTTCACCCACTCATGCACCGTCCTAGCCACAGTCCACGTCGAATCTACACCCTCATCGTCAGCAAACACAAACAACACAAGCACCACAACATCACGGTATAACTCACCATCCTTGGTCACAAACGCATGCGGAACATCACCCTCAGCAACCATAACCCTCGTCCTCCCCCCCCTCTCCCCATGCTCCCTCCTCCTCTCAATAACCTCATCCCTCGCCCAATCCGCAACCCAATGATCCTCCCTCCCATAAAACAACCAAAACTTCGGCACTCCCTTCCCCCCCTCATCCTCCTCATCCTCATCTTCTCGACTAACCTCCCACAACTCCTCCCCCCACTTCTCCTCCCCAATCCCCTCCAACTCCGACACCCCCAAATACATGGCCTGCCTCACCCCATCCCGACTCTTCAACCACCGCGCCGTGACATCCGCCGTCCTCTTCGTCAAGCCCAACACGCGATGCACTATCCACCGGAGCATCCCCGTGCTAAACGCTGCCAGCACCAGCCTCGCCCCCGCGTGCGCCACGTCGTCTATGCCCGGGACCACGCGCCGCCACGCCTCGACCCGCGCGCCGCTCGGCGACCGCCCGATGTGCGTCAACGTCGGGAACAGCAGGAACCCGTGCTTCAGCCGGAGATGCGGCGCTCGCTCCGGGTCCTTCATGTGTCGGTGGAACACATCGACGGCGATGAAGCTCCCGACCGAGTGTCCCATCAACAACACAAAACCATAGGGCAGACGATCACCACCATCACCAACCTCGCCGCCGACCCTCCGCGCCGCCACGTCGTCGAAGATCCCCTCAACCTGACCATCCAAGTCCCACGGCTCGCTGCCCTTCCCAAACGGCTCGTGGTCCTCGTCGCTAAAGCCCAGCAGGTTCCGCCCGTAAATGTCGTAGGCCACGGCGCCCTCCGTCGTGTGCAGCAGTCCGCGCAGGTGCGAGAGGAAGTCGGTGTAGTACTCAATCAGGCCCGGGTTGCCGCAGATGAAGTAGATGAGGGCGCGCTGCGTCACGCCCTTTTCCGTAGTCGAGGGCAGCCATATCTCGGGGTACGGTTTCGCCATTGTTGCGTCGAGAGGGTTGAATGGTGCAAAACACCAACGTCGCCGAGATAACGAGAGCCATTCGGATTACGACATCGACGCGACAGTGCGGGGCCTGACCAAATCCCAGCCGTAATGTACACCACGACAATCACTTCCATAGCCATCAAGGTGCCAATTGGCTCGTGATAATCTTCAACAATTGTCATTGCATATATCATGCACCAATGGCAGTGATACATTAAGACATGTCCTAGGATAGCAAGACCCATCAGCTATTCTTCGCGCTTTCGCACTGTCTTACCCTGCACCCTCGACATTTTCCGACATGTTCCTGCATGCAAGACTGCAGAACCCCATTGACACATGAGTAGATCCAAGAAAGACAGTTCAAGTTATTAAATATCAATTCACACCAGCTATCGATGTTAATAAGCCTACTGAATGCATCCCATCACCCTGCTTTAAACCTCGTAAACATATGTCGGCTCGGCGATGCCAGTCCCATCTCGCAGACGTCGTATTCCAAACAGCGTCCAATCCCACCCCTTAACCTTCTACTCTCAACGCCTCATACGGAAAACCACTTGTATACCTCGACAAGACCGACTCCGCTCTTTGAGACAGTGGCCCAAGTCGGCATATATCTGTGCATATCATCGAGTACCGGAATCGTCCCTGCTGCATTGGCATCGCTCCACATGCAAGTGAGCAAAATGTCTACTTGCCCATCCACCAGACTGCCCTGATTGGTCTCCTCTTTAGTCTCATTGTAATGCGCGCGCGAGTCTTCCGCTTCAAAATCAATGGTCACATTCCAAGGGCGACCCCGATCGCGACGCCAGAGGTCGATTCTTTGAAGCCTGCGGAGCTGCTTGCCGAAACGCTCATCCATCTGTGTCGAATCCTCGACGGAGAAGCTTCGAACCGGTCGATGGGTGAAAACGTGACAGGCCCTCGTATCCAAGGCGTCAACTTGTATCGACAATTTGTTATCCGAGAGAAGGTTGAGTGCCTTCAAGCTGATGAGTTCGTCGGGACGCTTGCCCTCGACGACGTTCGGCGGCATGGCTGATCCATCAAATTCACAGTCTTGCAGGTTCGACCGGAGAAGGCTGGGGAAACACTCAATCGTCTTTCCTGATGAGATTGGGAGCGCATCGATGACCTTGCGAGAATATTGTTCAACCCCCGTGATGGTGACCGTGTTAGTGTTGTTGTCGAGGTTTAGACGTTGCTGGAAGAAACACTTGAAACGGTGGCTGTCCGAGAACGGGAATGCCGTGAGGTTGTAGATGAAAGTTCCCGCAAACACGCAAAGGAGGAACATTGGGAGGTGATGCGTGACCCGGTGAATAAAGGGAGTCATGGGGACTAGGAAGAAAACGCTCATCGCCCCCAACGCGAGCACCGGTGCAGTGAGACTCCCGCCGTCAGTGGCCGTCTGGTTCAGAGATGACATGGCGATGAGGGCCAAATTGCCGAGAAGTATGCAATGGACTGGTGCCAACAGAAGAAACTGAATGATCCAGGTCCACGAAGGAAGCCGACCCGACCACGTCTGCTCTTTATGGTAGGGCTTGTACGTCCGCATTCTAGGCGGAGCAGGCGAGTCGTCGGCAACAGCTCGTCGATACGTGTCTGCAAATGATGTTTGAGCATTGGACCCGTAACCTGGTTCACCTGCTCTAAGCGGTGTTATCTCGGTTGGGTCTTCTTCTGGGTTTTCCGTCTCCGTAGTCTCGGTAGCTTGTTCCTCGCTAGCAGATGGCTCGGGCTCGTTCGCGTGAGTGGTCGACAAATCTCTTGCTTGATGCGCATCATGAAGTTGTAGCGCGAAATCATGTTTCCTCAAAAGTGCGAGCTGCTCAAGAAGCGTAATGAGCAGGGACACAAAGACTGCGCTCTGGAAGAACGCAAGGGGATACATGAAGCCGTAGTTGAGTCGATCCTCGATGACTGCCGCGCATACTTGCGCGACCCAACCAAAGGTGAAGAGCCAGATGAGGACGAAGCCACGATGAAGGGCACTCGGACGGACGAAACTGGACCCTCGCATGATGAGCCAGAAGGAGAAGTAGAAGAGAGACATGGCCATGGCGAAGCTGGATTGCGTCAGTAATACGTCTTGGCTCGTGGTAGTGACTTACACGGCGTATGAGCTGCTATAGACGATGAGGGGGTTGAACTTTGACAAGAACAAGATGGACCCCATTGTCAACGCGAGCGCAAAAGTGAAAGCCACCGGGAAGCGGAAAAATCCCTTCCAACCGCCAAAAACCACGGGATCGTCGTTGATGTCCTGGTGCATTCTAATGTCTCTAGCAAAGAAGTAGTACTTGTCGCGGCGGCCCAACAGGAAGCTGACGACGAGAAGAACCAGAGGAGCGGCAACGAGCAGCGTTAGGGTCCACGCGAAAAGCCCTCGGAGAGCAAATACCGCCCAGACATTGCCAAAGAGATCAAACCAGATGCCGTGCGGGAGCTTGCCGTTGAAAGGGGCGTTGATCAATTTCTTATTTGAAGAGTTGGGAGGTTTCCCGTGAAAGATGGTACCGGTGGTTTCCGACAGTTGCTTGGTCGTTGCGAGAGCGGCCGCTACCATGTGCCAGACGCTGTTAATCGAAGTGTGACGGGTATCGTCCTGGTCAGTGTGGTAACGGGAACGGGGTTCATAGAAGGCAATGTCCAGCCCCCGCTGTCCGTACGACTCGTGCCAAATCTCGAAATCGGTTCTGCTCTTAATGTAACCTGCGGAAAAGGCATCGTCTGCAACGATGGAGCCGAAAGGATGGGGAGTGTGAGAATAGGCTTTGGCAGCCTGCAGGTCAGTCGTGCGGAATAGAATGGCCCGGCCGCCGGCACCGGCGCCCTCGAGATTGACAAAAGTGTGCAAGAACGGAAGTAGAGGGCTGTATCCGAAAGCCAATGCGCCCAAGAGGCCATCTTCTTCAGCATTGTTGAACAGCAAGACGATTCCATTCTTCGGTTGGCGGTCCTTGCCGGTAAAGTAGCTGAGGAGCTGCAACTGAGCAACACAGGCGATGGCATTGTCAGTGGCCCCGTACGCGGTGGAAACACTAATATCGTAAGTGAAGAACACGTATGGACGAGAAAGGAACTCACGAGTCGAGGTGACAATTGACCAGAACACCACCAGGACCTTGGGACCGGTAGGATGCCTTGTGCCACCACTCGCCGGGAGGATCATCTGTGCCGCGAATGTAGACATAGAAGTTATTCCCTTCAAAGTAATGTGCCGAGTTGACCGCATACGACTCGTTGGAGTGCTTGTAGGAGCCGGCCGAAGTCCACGTTACGTTGGAGATTTCGTCGTCAAACAAGGTAACGCTTGGCCCGGTGGACTTCTTTTCCGTCTTGTTATCAGATTGCTGCGGCTCCTCGGAAGCATTGGGATCTTCAGTTTCAAGTGACCTACAAATGGTCAATTTTCTAGTGCAAATGACATAAGACGAGGGGACCTACGGAATCAGATGCCAAGGAATACCCCCAGAACGATCCGTGGTGTAGGTGACGTTGCGCTGGCCGAGCATTTCCTTGACGCGGGCAACGTAAAAGTCACGGACCTTATCATTGTTGTGACTGTTGTACGGATGAAAGGCGGCCGTGACATTTTGCAGATCCAACCAGGCCTCGTCCAGGTCGATGTCCCGGTAGACGGAGTGATTAGCTGGGGCCGGCGGAACCGTCTCGTGGACGAAGATGAGAGGGACGGCGATGGCCAGGTAAATGGCCGTGGTCCAAAACGTCACCGGACCCGGCCGGAACGCGAAGGGATTCTGGCACCACATGGTTTGCGAGGGAAGTAGGACACGATGGAGGATTCGATAATTTCAAGGAAGAAAAAAAAAGGTTGGCGCGAATGAGGGAAGCGAGCGCAACCGCGATTGACTCCGAGTGCGATGCGCAGGCCGGAGCGGATGCAGTGTTCAGCGAGATAATAGATGCAGTCGGAGCCGGGTCATGATCGGATCTGCGGAGAGCCGTTGACGGGCAATGAGCAGAGAGAGGACCGAGGCGCGTCCAGGATGAGAATGAGCAGAGGATGAACCGATCTGGGTCCCGGATGGATGATGAATGACGAGGGGAAGCTTGGAGACTGGAGAGTGAGCTGGGGACTCGAAACGGGAGGCTTGTGGTGTTTCCGAAAACGGCAAGCCGGACTGCGATGCGCTCCTTCCGGGCGGCTCCTTCCTTACTCAAACGCACGCTGTAGGGCCGTTGGGCGCCCTTTTGAAGGAAAACGGATGAAGGCAAGGTGACAATGAAGGGAGAGGGAAGGTCAGGAGGCTGAAGGTGTAGTACGAAATAGCTTTAGCGACAGCGCAAGTCCTATCAGTAGCAGGCACATTCGCTGCATCATTCTTGTGATGACGCGGGAGCTTGGGCCATGTCACAGTGGACGGGCAGGAGCTGGGGCCGGCAGGAAGCAATGGCGCCAGTCCCGTCTGGTCGCCCCGTCTGGTGCTACGGAGATCTAGCATGAGCTGCATAACTCAATGCATAAAGCCATGCACATGCGATGGCGTGACCCAAATCCATATGCAGCATCAAGAACTCAAAACATGTGTATTCTCAAAACAATTTGACTGGCCTATGGGATTAGTCTGCTTCGTTCGTTCTTCGAGGCTATAACTAAGCTGTACATCAGTCAACACCGGACATTCGCTCAGACCGATCATATCAACTCAAGCCCCGTCAACTGAAGGTTAGTCAAGTGGCCGCTGTTCCTTCATTAATACCCTGCAATCTTGCCAGCCCTCGGAACCCTGTGGATACGCGCAACAAAAGATAGCTTAGCCATCACCTAGGCGCCGGGCGGAGGCGGGGGAGGCTGATCGCTGGGAGGAGGGGGAGGAGCATCTCCAGAAGGAGGAGGGGGAGGGGGAGCAGCCCCGGAGTACTGCTGGATGAGAGCATTAATGCCGTTAAGACCAGGAGGAGGGGCACCGTTGGGCGCCGCAGGAAGGCCAGGAGGTGCTCCCATTCCGGGGGCCGCGCCGTAACCACCGCCGTAGCCGGGATATCCAGGATACCCACCCTGGGTTCCGGGAGCCTGCTGCTGCCAAGGTGCGGCCGCGCCGGCGCTGGAAGCGCCCCCGTAGCCTTGGCCGTAGTAGCTGTCGCCACCGTTGTGGCCGCCATCCTGTCCACGGTGTCGGTCGCGGGCCCAAGGCGCCGCGGAGCCTCCTTCGTTAGAATCATCGTTACGAGTGCGCCAGGGAGCAGGTCCGCCCGTCGGGCCGCGCTGCCAGGGCTTGGAGTCTCCGTTGTTACCGGAGCCGGGTCCAGCCTCGATACGCGCAGGAGGGGCACCGTCGCCACCACCGAGTTCCTGCATGAGTTGCTGTTTGTGCGTTAGCCTTGAATCTGAACATTGTGACGGAATTACTCACCTCCATTTCGCGGTCAACAGCGTCACCGCCGCCGATCCTGGCGGTAGGACGGCCGACGTCGTTGTTCCGCCAGCTGGCACCCTTCTGTCGGTCGGGACAGTCGCGAGCCATGTGGCCCGCGTTGCCACAGACGCGGCAGATGATGCTGGCCGTGTAGTTTTGTCGCTCGGGGCAGTCGTACTTGCGATGTCCAATCTTACCACAGTTCTGACAGGCTTGGTTCTCGTCGTCTCGGAGGGTACCGTTGAGTGCGGCAAGCTCTCGAAGCTGGTTTCGCTTGAGTTCGTTTTGGCCTTCGGGGATGGAAGCGGCCTAGAACTTTGTTAGATCCCGATGAGATTCGTGTGCGGTGCAACTTACAGTCTCGATGATGTTGTGAATGAGCTTCTTGGCCTTGTTGACCTTTTCCTCGGTGTCGGCCATGATCAGACAGTGCAGATCCTCCTCCTGATTGCTGGCGTGAGCCGCGTCAGAGCGACCTTTGCCTTCCTTGACGGAACCCTTGCCACGGATGGCAATCTTGGCTCCAGAGTCTGCTTCCATCTTCTTCAGAGTATTTCCTCGAGGTCCGATAAGTAAACCAACTTGAGTAGTAGAGAGCTAAGTGTTAGTGTCTGATTGTCAAGATTAGATGAATGGATGGATGTCCATTTCGTTGAAGGACCAGGGTTCTCAAAAACACCGTACGGCGTGGAAATGAACCTGGTCAAACTCGAAAAAGGAAGAGGGGGGATAGATTTTGGTTAGGGTTAAAGGGTTAGCAATCATACTGAAGTTAATCTCCGGATAGTCATTGACAGGCACGTAGACCTTTTCCTGCGTCTTGGTAGGTCTACGGTAGTCCTGTGGCGGGTGGTAGTTAGGAATGGTCTTCATGGCCTTTTCGATCAGCTTGTGGCGTTCGTCTTCGAGGCGTTTGCGGTATCGGTATTCGCGCGTGTTGATACGTCGGCCGTGGTTGTCGTACTGGGGAGGGGGGGACGGGGATCTAGACGTGTTAGCGGGAGCAAAGGTAATTCGGGAGACGGAGAGGGCGTACCGGTCGCCATCGGCAGGGACGACATCGTCGATTCGAAGCTTTTGGCTGATCTCCTCGATACGCAGATGCAGCGTGTAGGCCTCGAGCTGCTCGCTCGTCATGTTGGACAAGATGGCCGTGGGCAAGCCCATCAAGCCGGCGGCCTTGTTCTCCGAGGCGTCGCCCCATCGGTTGCGCTTCTTGCGTCGTCGAGGGCCGTCGGCTTCGGATCGAGGCTCGGGGTCGCGTCCGCGCTTGAGGTCGCGATCAATGTCGGGTTCCTCCTCGCCATCGCGACCGATGCGACGAGACTTGCCCAACGGGATGTTGTTGGACCCGGTGATTCCTTGACTTCTCCACGACATGTTGGATTCGAGCTGCGAAGGCGATGATGTGGGAACAAAGGGGGCTTGCGAAAAGGAGAACCGTTTTGGAACGGAATGAGGATGGTTCAGTTTGGGTGGGTGTGCTGGTGGCTAACTTGGGCAATATTTTGAATCGGCTCGGCAGAATTATTTTCCGTGGCCACATCCCGATGTTGTTGCTGAACAACCTTGAGCCAGAAGCTTCTCAATTAATTCTGGAATGACGGTTATTATTTTTCTGAGGCGTGCAACCAATTGAAGGATTGGAGTGCCAACTAGCGGTATTCGGTAGCGCGGTTGCAGGAACCATGTCATCATCGGGCGGCATGCCTCCAATCTGCTAATCATCACAATCGGTACCTGAAGCCAACCATCTCCCAGTCCGTCAAGTCCTCATCATCCAACCCACGGCCTGACACACCCACCAACCCTCCCTCCCCAGCACTCCCCAAAACCCCCTCCTCAGCAATCCTCTTCCCATTCAACCACCCCAAGTAAACCCTCAACCCCACAGCACACACAATCGCAAGACTATAACTGACCATGATGGCCTCAAACGCCGTCTCATACCTCGGCCCCTCCTCCTCGCGAAAGAACTGCGGCCCAACCACATTCCCCGCGCAAAACCCCAGGAACAGCAACCCCGTCACGGTCATCTTCTTGGTCACCCCGCGGTAATTGCACTGCACGAGCGCCATATTAAGCGGCATGGCGGCCGGCCCGCTCGACAGCAAGAAGTACGCCAGTAGGTGCATCCCGCGGGGAAACCTCGCGCGGTTGTAAATCACGGCGCTGCCGATCACGCACGGTAACACGGCGGCCACGATGAGCAGGCAGTTGAGCGTGCGGAACCGTCCCGCCAGGTATCCCGTGCCGGAGATGCAGGCCGCCGAGAGGAGTGATACGGGGACGATGACGAGCGTCGACTGCAGGCTCGTGAAGCCAAACGACTTGACGACAATGTTTGCGAAGCTCTGCGATCCGCCGTTGGGGATCTGCGTCAGGACTTGGATGCCGAATATCAGCCACGTCTTGGGATCGACCAGGCACTCGCGCACCTGGCTCCATTTCCACGGCGTCTTCTCCGTCGTGCCCGTGCCAGCAGCCCGTACGCGATGGACAGCCACCCGCCTCTCCTCGGCGTTGAGGAATCCGGCCTTGGAGATGTTATCCGGCAGGAAGAAGAACAAAGGCACGGCCCAGAAAAACGTCGCTGTCCCTAGAATCCCGTACATCCACCGCCAGGGCCGACTTCCCTCGTCGCCCATGTGTCCAACGCCAAAGGCAAACACGCTCGCCACCAACCCACCCAGTGAATTCCCCGCGAACCAAATGCCCACGCGCGTCGGCATCTCGTCGCGCGTGTACCACGTCGACGTCAGAAACATAAAGGCCGGAGTAATCGTCGCCTCGGCCACACCCAAGAGGAATCGCGCGACCATCAAGCCCTCGAAGCTGTTGCACGTCGCCGTGAGGCCCACGACGCCGCCCCAGAAGAGCGTGTTGCCCGTCAGGTACTTCCCCGTGGGGAGGCGCGCGGTCAGGATCGACGTGGGATATGTCCAGAAAAAGTAGCCGACGTAGAAGACGCTGCTGACCCAGCTGTACTGCTGGCCGTGGAGGTTCTGCGGCGCGTTAGCAGGTGGCTGGGGGGTAGGTATAATAGGTAGGCATGGACTTACCGTGTCATCTGGTAGTCCGAATACGGCCGCGCTGGAAAGAATAATCTTGTCCATAAAGTTGAGCATGTAGGTGACGAACAGAAGCGGGATGATCCTTCGGTCAATCTTTCGCAGGACGTCCCGGGCCAGAGGGGAGTCGACGGATTTGAGCTGCGGCGCGCAGGTCGACTCGGAGCTGCTCAAGAGCGGCTGGACGACATCGTAATGGTCCTCATGGGAACCTCGGGAGGTTGCATCCTCTGTATTGTCTCTGAGTTGGGGGTGCCTCCGAGTTGCGCCTGAGTCCATTTCTTCCGCTCACGACAGTCCCTCTCACCACGAGAGTATTCTTGAGATGTGAGAGGTGCGAAACACAGCCATGAGAAATATCTTGCTGATATAGGGCATCAAATTCCGGCGCGTTCTTTCGGATGGCGGTCACGATAGATTTGATGACCTCGCTGGGAGGTTGATAACAGGAGTAAAACAGCAGAAAGCGAGACGGGAAGCACCTTCACCGGGCAGCTCTGTTATCGTTAGACCCACCTGTTCCGACTTAGTCCTCACTGCATCTCAATCAAGCCAGGGGACATTGGTCTTCGTAGCCGCGACAAGAGTAGTACAAAGGAAAATGCGCTGATATATTATTACTTTTGAAAGCCTACAACTCATGTAGCCCTAGAACTACAGTTCTAACCATGTTGAAACGTGTACCAATGCCTGCTGGTTTTGCTACCGCTGCTCTACCCAAGTCGACACATTGGCTGCTAAGAATTTCCCGTCATTTCAACCCCGTCACTACCTGTGACGGCTTCATTCTTCAGTCCAAGTCTCGCACCCTCGTGCTCTCGGCTCAAATGATGCGCCCTGATAAAGAACCCGAGACAGAGCCCAACACCAGCAAAGCAGGTATACTGAAACCATGTTAGCAGATGCACCCAAAGAGGAATATATAGCTTGTGCCTACCATGATCCACATCCTTTTGAGAGCCATAAAGAATGCAGTCCTCACCACCAGCTGTGAATCGGGCGGCATTGTCTTGATGAGATCAACATGGGCCGACGCACTCGCTCCTTCAAACAACTTGGCCATGTCGGCACCCAGTCCATCGACGAGCATGTCCTTGCTGCTCTTGATCTCATTTTGAAAGAGGACGCCTCCGATCACGACCGAGATGGCCGTGGAAATTGTCCGGACGAAGCTCATGGCAGTCGTAGCAACGGCAACGTCCTCAGCCGGGACCACGGTTTGCACTGCGAGCAACGGGCCCTCAAAGTTCATGCCAACGCCTATGCCACTCACGATTTGAAACGCAATCAGATTTGCCCAGCGCATGTTCAGAGGGAGGTTGATAAAGAGCCCGGTCCCGAGAGTCATGATGACCAAGCCAACATGTACCGCGGCGAGATACTTGCCCGTCAATTGGATGTAGACACCTGTTGCAGCAGCTGTCAGAGTAATGGAGAGAATAAAAGGGAGGAGGTAGGCGCCGGATTTCAACGGGCTCGCCAACAACACGGCCTGAAAATAGAGCGGCAGGTAGTACGCTACGCCCATGAAGACAAAGGCGTGGAAGAAGCAGACGGCATATGCTGCTGCGGATGACCAAGAACGGAAAAGATGGAGCGGCATCACGGGGTACTCTGCAACCTTCCATTCGTTGAGCACGAACAGAGCGCTGGCGATGAATCCGAAAAGAATGAGGCAGACGACAGGTGCCGAGTTCCACGGCTCATAAACACCTCCAAGGTAGAGCCCCAGGAGCAGCATTAGGGTTCCCCCAATGATGAGAAGGCTCCCTGGCCAATCGACGGCTTTGAGTCCCGTCCATACCGGTGTTTGAGGAGAGGGCAGCTTCAGCGTGAAGGTCAAGAGGATGAAGACGGCGGCCGTGATTGGGACTGGTCACTGGTGAGTGCCGATCACACGACGACGAGTTTTGACTTACGGTTGACCCAGAAGCACCATCTCCAGCTAGGGACGAGATCAGTTTGAGCCCACACAACTCGCCAGCATGTTGAGGGCTCACCTCACTTGGTCGGTAAAGGCACCGCCCAGAATTGGACCGACACCTGAAGCAACCGCCCAAACGATGGAAGTCACCCCGTAGTATAGTCCACGATCTCTCTGAGAAAACAGGTCGCTAATGCAAACGTTGACCATGGTCTGCATCCCGGCAGCACCGAGACCTTGCACCGCCCTCCCGGCGATGAAAGCAGCAAAGTCGTTGACGAGAGCGCAGATCAGGCTTCCCGAGAAGAAGATGACGTTGGCAACGAGTATAATGGGCTTTCTTCCCCATATGTCTGATACTTTACCCCAAGAAGGAGTGCTTGCCGTGTGCGCAAGAACGTACGAGGTACCGATCCAGGTGTAGCCCGAGTCGGATGCAAAGTGAGCGGCGATAGTCGGGAGAGCCGTCGAAACAATGGTGACTTCGAGAGCGGAAAGAAAGACGCAAGCGCAAAGAGAAGCCATGACGGTTGCGATCTGGGCGAGGGATCTCTTTGGACTGGTTGGCGATGAGTCGGTAGAGGTTGAATCCTGGTGGCGAGACATGGTGGATGGTGGTTCTTTGGCTGGAAAGAGAAAGGAACAAGACAAGCTGGAGAAAGGAAACAATTAAAAGAAAGAAAGAAAGAACGGAAGAGCAACAATCGCTGGTGCCTTATGGGCCGTTGAAGCCTTTTAATGCTCTTCCTTGGCGGTGGGTCCTGAATGCGATCGGATTCCGAGACGGCCAAGAGAAGTTGGAAGAGTACCCGAGGGGGCTTCCTCTAACTCGTGTGTCTCCGCCTCCAAGCGACCAAATCGGATAGATGGTTCAACCTCCCGTATAGATCTCGTATCCTCCTGTGCCTGAGGGAGAGGGTCGAGAGTCCCTGCTCCACGACTGGGTGTCTCTTACACAGTCGATCTTTTATCAGTGCCAGCTCTCCTTGAATCTCAAGCAGAGGTTCTCTGAAACTCCCGTCAAGCATCAAGACTCGCTTTAAGTCCTCCAGCCTGCGGCAAACGCCGAGGTATTCGCTCTCTTCCCGTCTCGCCCCTTCTGGCGTCTGAGCCTCTGGTAGTTCTTCTGATTCTTCCGCTCTGACCTCTTTCTTTAGTTCCTCCTGAAACTTTCGCGTGTTCTCGACGAAGTTGGGGACAGTATCTTGGCATGCAGGTCCCAACATGGAAGCTCGTAGCAAGGCCGGATCGTAGGGTATCGACCACTCGTCGCGTGTGAAGCCATCATGCTGCTCGACCCGAGAATACTCCTTGATGGGCGGATCGATTTTGCGAGGCACAGGAGGAAGGGCCCAGTCGTTAATCTGGGGGTCTTGGTCACCATACGCCGGGAACATGGGGACGCCCTTGGGCAATTGGCTGCGCAGGTGTGGACGGTATGCTCCGAGTTCCTCGATGAATGGGGCGAAATTCAACGATCGGTTACTCTTAGGAGGCGTCACGTAGTTCAGCATGCCGCTGGGCGTCATGACTGAGACGGAAATATGGCACGGACAAGATCTCGACTCGAAGAACCAGATGAGGTGCTGACTTTGTTCGGGAGTGAGCAACACATAGCAGATGTCGCGATAGCCGACGCGGCGGGTTTGGCCGTGGTTGTCCACGATCCAAGACCGTCCTTCCTTGTCCTTCACCTGGTACCCAGTGGCAAGCACCCCAGCTTGCCCAATACACGGCCTGAGTGTGACTTCTTCGTTGCAGGTGGTCTTGATGATCTTTTCGTACACTTCGACGGCATGCATTCCCGGCTTGACGAGCCACGGAACCCGAGGAATGGGGTTGTTTTCTTCGTCGCTGGAGCCATGCGAGGTTTCGGGGCCATGTGACTTCTCAGAGCCACACGAGTTTTCCGAGTTGGGATGGGGGGACCGATTTGATGGGCCGTCGTCGCACTCGCTGGAAGGTGGTGTCTTTTCCTGGGCCTCGGGAGACTGTGACGGCTCGGTGATCTCTATTCGCGAGGATGTCGTCGAGGATTGTGATGAACTGATGTGGCCGGGCATGATGGTAGATAACGATGGTGGAAAGGTTGATGTGATGTGCGTGCCTTGTAGATAAATGTGATGGCAAAGAATTCTTTGAATGGAGACACGGGCAGCCCAAGTCCTTAAGTACCTTATTCGGTGAACCTACTCACCTAACTGTCCAGGTAATAACACCTGGCGTTAATACCTGGATGGACTGAAGGCTCTCAGACGGCTCTTACCGTTTGACAGCGTTGGTACTTGACACCTTCCTCCATGTCTACCCGCCTTGCCCGTTCCTGCCGAGCGTTCCAAAGACAGGAACATCATCTCATGGCCCGGGATTTGATAGGTGACGATGAACTGTAGTGGTGTTGCAACGGATAGGGGGGTCACTTGCTCTGCGAGAGATGGTTGTCTTTTGCAATAGGTGGTACGAATACACTGGCATATGAACGAAGATCAACTTTGATGCATATGCATGCTGACAAAGGCATCGACCCCTGCTCAACTAACGCGCCACCATCTCCAACCAGAATGAATGCCTTGCTCAGCCCCCTCTATAATGCCCCTCACGAGTCACAAGCTCCCTCCTCGATTCCCAACCTCGCCACATGTTCTTCAACTCTAAATCCTTCGGAACATCCCGAGTCGCAGCCTCTTTCTGGACATGCGACTTCTCAATGTAGTGTCACTACAGCTGGAAAGCTTCCTTGGCGCCGAAGTCGACATTCCCAACTACGCCATCCTCTCGCACACATGGGACAAGGTCGAAATCACGTTTCAAGACATCCAGACGCAAGAGCTTAGTGCGCTGCGACGAAACCCCGCCTTCGCAAAGGTCCAAAATAGCTGCAAGCAAGCGCTGCGGGATGGCTTCAAGTATGTCTGGATCGACACGTGCTGCATCGACAAGAGCAGCAGCGCTGAGCTGTCCGAGGCCATCAACTCCATGTTCAAGTGGTATCAGCAATCGTCGCGGTGCTATGTCTTTCTCAACGACTTTAGCGCTCTGCTCATGACGAGTGAGCAGTCAGTGTACGGCGGCGTCGAAGAGACTTTGGATCCCGAAGACACTTCCTTCTTCAAGTGCCGTTGGTTCAATCGAGGCTGGACCTTGCAGGAGTTGATCGCTCCTCGACGAGTCGACTTCTTCGACGGAGAATGGATCAAGTTCGGCACGAGAGACGGCGGCTTGCAGGACCGTCTTTGCTCTCGGACGGGAATTTGGCCTCACGTCTTTGCCGAAGCGCGATGTCCGTGTCTTCGACCTTCGTCCTCGACAGTTCGCGATGGGATGTGCACCACGTGCGGGTCTCTGGACACCCTCCCTCAGACCCTGGATACGTTTGCCGTGTCCATCAAGATGAGCTGGGCTTCAACTCGCGTCACCACGCGTAAAGAAGACGCGGCCTACTGTCTTCTCGGCTTGTTCAACATCAACCTCCCCATGCTCTACGGCGAAGGCGACAAGGCCTTTGTCCGGCTTCAAGACGCCCTAGTTCGCCAGTCCAGAGACCTGTCAATTCTGCTCTGGCGAGTTGCCCCTTCAGGCATGCCTCGGGATCGAGCGATGGGATGTCTGGCGCCGAGACCCTATTACTTTAGAGACCCGGTACCCATCATTGGGAGAAGAGTCTTTGGCAACGTGGAGCATCGATTCGAAGCTGACTTCTTTGGAAACATGGCTCCGATGGAACTGTCGGATACCGCCCTCAAGGTGAACCTGTGGCTATGTCCATGCACCGTCCAGACCTGGGACCCCCAAAAAGCCCGGTATTCGTGGCAAAATCTTCAGCTGGGCATTCTCGATTTGGCCTTGGACTCGGACTACTTGGTCCGGCCTGCCATTTTGCTCGAGCCCATGGGCGTATTTGACTTGCGTCGCCGAGTGCACAACCAGATCATCGTCTACGTGGACCCTAGACGCTCTCCGGCAAATTTCCACTTCACCCTTGAAGGATCGGTATATGGGACGGCTGATGAAATGGACCCTAAGGATCCCATGGTGATGACGAGTAAGTGCAGCTCTGCAAACGTCAACGACGACAACTTACACGGTGTAGTCAGGCTATCTCTCGACTTGGCGTTTCGGAAGGACGTGGCCATTCTCGTCCAACCAAGCCCCATCAACGTCGTGAACAAGCTTCAGTCCTCCTTGGAAGGCTGGGGACCTGAAACTGGCCCTCTGTATGTCATCATCAACGAAGACAAGCGGTTCCCGTGTCAGACAGACAGCGGCGGCAGCCATCCCATGTTCAACCTATACTCGGCACGCACGACGCAAATATCGGCTCCCTGGGCATGGAAGCAATGCGAGCATGGAAGAGACCGATGGATTGGCGGGCTGCACTTTCTGCACTTCACCTTTCACCTCAAGAGCAGGCCGAGACGCGTCTACGTGGCCATCACCTGGGGTCGACAGCAAGAGCCGTCGTCGAGTACACCGCGGTTTTGGTGTCGCATTTTCGACATGTATTCGTTCATGGCCTCGGCTTGGACTTCTTCAGAGGACCTCACTTCGTCCCAGCTCTACGGGGAGGTGGACGCGCTGCCTCCCGGGCAGATCCAGCGTCGCATCGACAATCAGCGACAGAGACTGTCGACGGCCGAGTTCAAGGACGTGGTGATACAGCAGCCGGGAGGACCGAAGAGACTTTTTCCCGATAGTTTCAAGTCGGGATACGAGACGGACCGTCTGTTGAACGTGCTTGAGGTCGACATATACGCCATCAACTGGGCTGCCACCATCAGTAGGACGCAGGGACTTGGGCGTACGCTGTTTGAGCTGACTGTGGATATCCAGGCCGTTGATAAGCGGTTGCAGAGTGAGCATATGCCCCCGGCTACATGGCAAGTTCTAATGAATGATTTAGATCCCGTTAATCCAGGGCCGCCTCCTCCGGGTTGGACTTCGCCAAGAATAGGTGCTGCGCGACCACCTTATCCGGTTCAGTCGATTCCCGGAATGAGCATCCCAACCCAATACACGTCGAGTCAGTCGCCGCCACGGACATCGCCGCGTTCGTTTTCGCGATTTTTTCGCCAGTCGCAGTGAGGAGAGGGAACTTTGCAAGAAATGGCAGTGGTTCTCTCCAGGTGGGAATATTTGGTGTATTAGCTGAGGGTCTTTATGGAGGTTAACTTGAGGGTCAGGTCCTAAAGTTAGTTTAAATTACCTACTAATGTCATAGTGAGTTACGTCTTGAACTGTGCCATATTCCTCTGGTTTTATTTCCCATCATAACTTGTCTGCGCGTTCCCGCGAGATGGTATCGATGTTGATGAAGCCTACGATTCTAAACACTCAGGGGATAATAATGAAGATGGTCCGAGCTGTTCTACCAAGTTGCCCAATCAGCTTCAGTTCTACGGGGAAAGCTTAAGGATAGAGTTGAGACACTAATTCTATTCGAATAAGACGTCGACCTTTTGGCCTCAATTGACGTTCCTACTCATCGTCTAGGTAGGTCATGGACTCAACCCTGAACCCTCTCTGGGACGCAGACGTCGTTGGGAGCGTGCCCCTCAGCGAACTTTCCGTTCTTAATAATTTTCTGTGGCCTTCTCATTGCATGTGTAAATTCACAAGTGTCCATCTCGTAAAATCACGCCTCGAGATCTCCCGCCCTTACTTGTGAGCCCAGTCGGGCAACGAGCTTCCCCAATAGGACAGACAAGGCTGCCTCAGCTGGCGGTTGACTTTCTCGCGTCGAGTCTCCAGTCCGAACATAAAAGACACCGTGGCGTCTATCACACCCTCAACCCGAGCCGTCGCCTGTCAAGGTGGGCACAGCGGGCAGCTGGATCATCTCTGCAATATATCTCTAGGTATATACTGGGGGGAACTAGATGGCATTTCCATCGCTTGTCAACGGAGGACTCCTCACCGGCTCAAGCGCTCGTATTTCGGGAATGTTCCCTCTGATCGGTCGGTAAAGGGTTTCATGACCTAAGAGTTCAGCGGAATCGAGAAATGGCAAAATATTGCCAGGATGGAGTTGAGCGGTCGAGCGTCCCGGTCTTGGTGCGAGGGATGACGCTCAAGGCTCAAGTTCATGATTGGTTTCAGGAAAACCGGAGCTATTTGGAACGGGGATCGGGGTGCTTGGGAATGCTATCACCCTTTTGTGAAAAACACCCCTTTAGCATCGTGAACGAATTCGCCCCTGTCTTCAAGTCGGCCAGCATCATTTGCCGGCCCCATTTGACAGGTTCGAGTGCCAGGTCTCGGAACATTTCGTCAACCATCTGCATGGTGGTTGATCGGCGCTGTTCCGGTGTGATCTGGTCGTACTGAGTCTGCGGTATTGCGACGGCAATGAGTACCAATACGTCGAGAAAACGACAAGATATACCCGAGAATAGGCCATGCAGGCAGCGGGGGACCTCTTTGTGAAGCTGGCGGATCCGATGCAGTACGACCAACGAAGCCTCGAGGACGACGTAGTCGAGTGCATGTTGGATGCGGCCCGTGATCGAAGGGGACATACATTTGAGCAGTAGTGAAACCCAATACATATATCCTGTCACGAATTAGCGCCAATGCACGAAGTCTTGTCCAGCATTATTGACAAAACTGAATGGCCAACATTTCACGAGGATTTGACAAGTGTAGAGCAGGATACTGAACTTCTAGAGGGAGAGTAAAGTCCCGGTTACCACAACGCAATCTTCCACAACACGATCGCCAATGTCACCTTGGTGATCATTCTGGGGCAAATACGACCTCTAAACGCCAAGGTATTCGCTAGAAAAAGATATTAATCTACCATTGGGTTCAGGCGACTCTATATTAATGCCTCCCCAGGGCGAAATGTGAAGTCCTGTATTATGAGTTATTGAACATGAAGGCAAATTTCTCCGCCACCAAGTCTTGGTTCTAAACACGGCTGATTGAGTGGACGCCCGAGTGTTGGAGCTATCGTCATCAGTAGAATATATTTGCCGCTCGGGTACCTGCTCTGGCGAGTCTAGGAAACATCATCCCCTCTGAAGGAGTGTGTCACGGAGACGGGGAGACTACGAGGCGGCACTCTGGCGAATATGTATCAGACTGCACCGGGTAGGCCCCTTGCAGCCTTTGGAGGGCTTCCCAACCTTGAGCGTGGAAAAGGGGTGGAGGGCTATCACGGGAGTGATGGGTGGACAACCACAGAGCTGAGTGAAAGAGGCAAGAACAGAGTAAGAAGAGGAGAGAAATGTGATAGAACCCGGCTGTCTGAGATCTCCTGATGGAGGCTAGCTGCAGCTAGGGGTCTGTCTATGGAAGAAGAAAACGATGATCTGTCTTAGTAGATTGCGGGGATCGATGGCAACGTGAACCCCTCGTGCTTGGCGCCATCAGGCTCAATTCTGGAGAGACACTTCACTGCGAGAGTCACTGTTGTGTAGGTTGTTATTTTTCGGTTGGTACTAGTGAATCGCCAAAATAACCGCCGAGTTTCGCATTCTTTCGGCAATGGTGGTGATAAGTGACACTTGTCCCAAGGTATGAGCTCTTGTTGCCTCGAGTAAGATCTCCATTATTCTCCAAAATCTGTCTGGCTAAACTTTTATGTTATATGGTTACCCCCGAAAACACAAAGTATATATAAATATATTGGAGGGGGATAACCAAAGTAATTCGCCATGGAGACGGCCAAGAGAAGCTTGAAGAGGACTCAAGGAGAAAGGGTATACCATCAGAGCACAGATTTCTGGCTCAGATGTAAATCTGAGGCGAACTTGAATGAGAGTAGCGTTTCTCCTTGCGTTGATCTTCTTACTGCAACTGAACTTAATCACACAAATAGTCTCTCTTTACTATGAACATACTGGAATGCATACCGCCCACCTCGACATTGGCGCCGACGTACGGATACACGCCTCTATTTCGGAGGACGTTCGAGCCTAGCGATGCGCTCTGCAGATATATATCTTGGGCTTTTCTTTTCTCCTCGGGATTGTCGGGGGAAATATCAAGATCCATGTCCGGGGTCGGTTTGAAGATCATCTCACGAGTGAGGTCAGATGGCTTGTTGCTGACGCGCGACATTTGCAGGATGCGGGACTCAAACCCGCTGCTCTGGCCACCCTCATCAGTTCCATGGCCCAACGTCGAATCTCCTTCCCTCCGTTCATCATCTTATCGAAATCATGACGAGGATCATGCGAGTGCAGGCCATGAAAGAGACCAAGACCTGTTCGCCAGAACCCAGCCATGCACTCGTTCAGCTACCCACCGAATTTCTCGACCCGTGACGCGCTTGCCGCAAGTGAGAAAACAATATTCAGAGGTTTTCAACATGTCGTTGTATATGCTATCGTATCTACTCATTTGCAGCTATTTGTACAATTCTTACATAGTCCCATCCACTCACTTTCTCATCTCCCCCTCAAGCCTTCCCAACAGGCCAAGAGACAGAAGCATAATGAACTCAAGCCGCGATCTATAATAATCCCTCTTCTACTTGACCAAGGAACGAGCCTTGGCGCCAGCACCATTGGGTTTATAGTCATAATCCCCGCGTATCGTTCGACGGACCCGATCCATCACGAAGATGTACCCATAATCATCCACGGAGGAGAACTTGCACATGTTCAAGTGGTTCAACTCGAGGGGAACATGACCGCCCAGTGAGGGATACCCCGAGCGGTTCTCATCGACAACCTAACAACGCGGTCAGTCCATGATCCAACTTCTCAAAACACGGAGGGAAATGGTATCATACCACGGAGCCGTCTAACTCCACAATCTCGAAGAAGAAGGTAAGCGTCACCTTCTTGGGCGTCACTTCGCGCTCTCGAATCACCTGCTGGAAGGAGGCGCTCAGCTCGGGCAGGTGCGCAAAGTTCTTGTCGAGACTCTTCAGGTTGGCCTCGGGCTCGTGACGCTTGACGGCCCTGAAGATGCGGGGGATGAGGTCGGTCCAGTCGGAGATGGAGGGGCCGGCGAGGGGCGCCGCGAAGAACATGATGTTCTTGACGCATTGGGATATGGCGTGGACGCTGCCGCCGCCTTGGTTGGTCGATCCGAGAACGATAATCTCTGCGCAGGTGAGGCCGCCGATGCTGTGGGCCAAGAAGATGATTGGTCGCTCTGCCTGTGGCAAGGAGTCAGGTTTCCGTTGTGATGTGTCTGGGAGCAGGGTGTAAGAGTGCTTACCTCTTCCGATGAGGTCCTCTGGGCTTGGAGAAGCGAGCACAGGATGGTGGCCTCGTCGGTGAGGCTCCTTTGCGAGACCTCGACGGCGCCTGGGCGCGAAGCCTGGGAGTAGTATCCAAATGTCAAGACGCGAGTGTTTGGGACATCAACCGGCAAAAGATCCTTTGGCCAGGTGACGCCGTCTTTTGTCCATGTCCGCTCACGGTGCCCACCTAGGCCATGGACGAGGACGATGCTGGGAGGTCGTGGTTAGATATGCTGGGTGAGGGTGGGTTTCTCAAACGCAGTGAGACGTACTCGATGTCTGGGTTCTCGCCCTCGTATAGAGTTTTGAGGCCAAAGTTTGAGGTTTCAGACATGGTGAGATAAGTCGATAGTGAGGCCGGGGGTGGTTGAGATTGGTAATGGTGAGAACGGAGGAACATGAATGTGCGATGAAGATGTCTCCTCGAAGGTCGGCCATCCAGCCATTTATACACGTCAACGTCCACAGACAAGAAGAGTAGTCTGACAGTGGCACTTCTCAATCCTGCAGTCCTCGACTCTCGCGCCCGTCGCAGCCGCCGACCTAGACATCTTGAAACTCGTCACATGCCCCTTTGGGAAAGATTGCAGCTCCACGAAGCTAGTCCGAAGCAGCGCACAGGGCTGACCATGATGCGATACCCCGCTCAACATGGTCCCAGAGGCTGGAGGGAGGGCTTTTCAGGGGCGAGGAGAAGCGCCGGCCAGGATGGCCGAAACGCGCTCGACAGGCGATGGCATCTTGAGGCATCCTGAGTGGTCGGTTTTGCGTCGTTTGATGCTGGTTGGTGGTGTTTATTGGCACCATGGAATTAGCCTCGGTGGAGTGTTGAGGGGCTGTTGAGGTTAGCCGCCGGGTGCACTAGCACCGCGGTTACGAGTAAATGCGCAACTTCTGGGTTCTGTAAGTATGTTTAAGTGTATGACATGTAATACTAGAGTAAATCCCTAATATACTTTAGATCTCAGAAAGAAACTATCCCGAGGAAATCGCTAGAGTAAAGTCCTAAGCGGGCCGCTTGTCGAAATGTGCGTGCTTCTTGTGTTGGTGATGCCTTGACGCAGGGGAATAGATGAGCGACATGTTTGAGCTGAACTCCTCTACCGTCAGAGCACTGGATACCAATCATGGTCATTTGCGGGCGTCTCGGGGCATTATACTTTCATGCTGCATAATTCTGGCCAAATTACGGATGCTCTGGGCTGATCGGTCTTCAGCCGCATCCCAGGATCTAGGTACAGTACCCGTCAAAGAGACACAACCAACAGAACGGGTCGTTCCGCTCCCCCTGGAAATCCAGGACAAAGGAAATTCCGGGACTGAACAAACACTGCTTCCAGATTAGGTGATGGTATTTGTTGGTTTCACGAATTATGTGTGCTTGGGTTGACGATTGGAGCTGTTCACTTGGTAGGATTTGCGGATGTCACTCATTGAACCCCCTCTCAGGAGAAAAGCACCGGACGCCGGCAGATATTCAATTAACTCAAGAGTGGTGACACTTTCAGATGATGCTTGTTATATTGTAAGTGCATCTGTTGCGCCCTGATCTGTGGTTGGGGAGGCTTGACATCAACCCACCACATCAAAGTTGGCGAACAAGACGAAAGCCAGAGCATTTGAGCTGATTGGATCTTCGGAATGAGGATTGGGGTTTCTTCTACTTCTCATGCATAACTTACAACAAAGGCCAGCCTTCCACCTTTGACCGTGCCAGTCCTCACCACTGCCTCCGCATCCTTCTCATACCCAAATAGCCATCAAGCCAGACCCAACAACTCCAACAAACACCTTGAACCCCTAAGGATTTAAAACAACCATCTTCCCAAAAGCCGTCCTCTCCACCGCCGCATCCGCCGCCTCATCCCACTCTTCTAACTTATATGCCCCCGTCACCTCGTACCCGTTCTCCCTCCCCAACCTGATCCTCCCCGTCTCCAGCAACCGAATCAACCCCTTCACGTCCTCCCGCTCGTACATGAACCCGCCCTTGATGGTCAAATTCCGATACAGCGCCGGCGCCCACGGGATCGGAATCCCCGCGTCCCCCCGCCCGCCCATCAAAACGATGCGTCCGTAGGGCCTCACCGCGAGCATGCACGACGTCACGCCCGAACTACCCGTCGCTTCCGGCGGGGACAAGTCGATGAAGGCGTCGGGCGGGTGCGTCCCCGCCGCGGCGGTAATGGCTGAAGTGTCGGCTCCGAGGTCTCCTGTTAGTTTCACCGTCCTGATGCTCGGGAACGCGGCCTTTACTCGCTCCAGTCCGGATTCGCTTCGGGACGCGGCGATGACGTCGGCGCCCATGGCCAGGGCGGCGCAGATGGCCGAGCCGGAGAAGAGTCCCGTGGCGGGGGACACGATGACGGTTTCGCCGGCGTGCACGCCGATGCTGCGCAGGCCGCCGTAGGGAACCGCCGCGGGGAGGAGGTGCACGAGGTCGTTTACCGCGTATCCCAGACCGCCCTCGGACACGGGGTTGCAGAGACGGGATTCGTCCATGGGGAAGACGTTTTCGAGAGGAACGCTGCAGTACTCCGCGTAGGTGCCGTCGCGCCAGGCGAGGTGCAGTTTCTTGCTCTCCTTTGTCTCCCCGTCGTGCATGCCGCGCAGGATCTGAACGCTCGGGTCGTCGCGGGCGCGGACGAAGTTGTCGACGGCGACGAGCTGGCCTTGTTTGAGAGAGACGGAATCATCCGGGAGGGCGGCGACGCGGGCGAGGCAGAGGCCGCCGGGGATGAGGGGACGGGGTTGGGTGAAGACGTGGGCTGAGGGGTCGGCGCGGAGCATGCGGACCATGTTGGGGTTGGCTTGGGTGGCGAGGACGCGGACGACGAGGGAGCCGGGGAGGGGGGAGGGGACGGGGTGGGAGGGGGAGAGGGTGATGGAGGAGTCCTCGTTGAGGATGAGGGCTTTCATGGTTGTTGGGAGGGACATGGTGGTGGCCTAGTTGTTTAAGATGGTTGAAGTGATGAAGTCTGTGATGATATCGAGGTTGTGAGTTGGCTCAGAGACCTTTTATACCCAAGTTACCTTGACCATAATGCCTCTTGTCCATGGAAACACATCTTAACTCCGTCTTGGAGCAACGTCATGCCAAACATGGTGGAGTCTTGTTCGTCCACGGACAAGACAGAAGTGAATACGAAACGAGGTTAGAGCCATCCAGGTAGAAAACGGGAGTTCTTCTCGTCCACGGAAAGAAGAGAAGTGAATACGAAACAAGGTTAGAGCAACCTGATGGAAAATGGGAGTCCTGTAAGTCCACGGAGAGAAGAGAAGTGGATACGAAACGAGGTTAGAGTGAATTGTGGAAATGGCCTAAAGCGGACTAGCGCGGGACGGGCGTGGTGTTGAGGAAGAAGAGCATCGGAGTCGGGATGAAGATTGGGGCCGATGAGGATGAAGCGAAGGAAGTGATAAGATGCGATGGATTAGTAATGGCCAGAGTTGAAGTGTCAGTCTCTCTTGTCGGTGCATCGAGTGAGGGGTCATCGGAACAGACCAGGTAAACTTGGATCCCTAGTCATAGCCACAGCCAAACGGCATAAGCACAACTTCAGCAAACCTCGGGAAAGCCTTCTGGAATTCCCCATCCCCCATCTCTCGGGTCCAGCTCGGATTCCTCGACGGCCCTTGACGGCCCTCGACGCCCCTCGACGCCCCTCGACGACCCATTGTGGCGCCGCGAGCCCGCGTCAACAAACCGCGGAATGACGTTGTGAGGCTCAAAGAAGAAAGCGGTGGCTTATCGCGGCCCAGCTGAGAAGAGCAACAACAACAACAACAAAAGGACGGAATGGGGTTCTTTTGGTCAGTCATCTGCCCCCCTAGATATCCTCGTCTTCTGATCGGGTGTTCTCGTCTGGTCTTGATTAAACCCCAACCTACTGCACCATGCCCGCCCCTTCCCATTTCTCGTGTCATCAATTGGTTCCATCCGCATCGCCAACCTCCAATCGTTTCTCCCCCTCCTCCTCCACCGGGACACTTCGACGATGGATTCTTTTTTTTCCCTTGTTTACATCCATGGACCACTCAACGCGCCAAACAAAAAAATACGCGGGCGGGTCGGAATCGCCACTTTCTGTGATCGCTGACCTATCACTTCGCGTCGAACCGGGGGGTTCGAACGGAACGGCCGCTTCAGCTTTTGTGTGTTTGTAGAGGTCGCGACGAATGGATGTGAAAAGGACATGAACGCGTTCGATGGGGAGGTCAATTGGGGTATTTGTTTGGATAAAAGGGTTTTTTATTTTATTTGATCTCCTTTTCGCATGAATTTGGTTTCTTCTTTCTTGGCTCCTATTCTCTCCTTTTCTTCACATTACTACTCATGCCATTCCCGCTGACTGGCTGTGGCTCATCCCGGCGCAGCTTCTTCTTCGATCCCCCAGAGGCAAAGGCGGGGAGAAGCCGAAAAAAAAAAAAAAAAAA
>JAMQMW010001851.1:6772-77305 GCA_024115155.1 Thelonectria blattea
AAGGGAGACAGGCGGAGACGCCACCCGACCCTATTCACGGCCGATTCAGCGGATTCACGCATTTTTCTTGGCCCGTGTCTCTCTCAAAGGCTGTGCTCTGTCTCGTCCGTCTCTGAGTCTTTTTGCCCACCCTTTGTCCCATCTAGAATCTCGGGGCACGTGCCCTCCGAGACGTCGAGAAGCGAGAGACCCGGGCCGATAGCCCCAAACTCATTTCCACAGCATACCAAAGGCCGTCGTCCGTCGGACCGCCGGTCGAGGAGTGAGGCTACCTAGAGGCCAGAGACATCAAAGACACACCAGAGACATGTCTGGCGTATTGGTCGTCGTTGCCGCATGCCAGCCTTGTCCCGAAACGTTGACCTGTCACATGGCAATTCTGCCGCTGCGGCTCAAATTCGCCATCCTACGTCGCTTAGTTGGCCATCTAGCCGAGTTTATCAAGATCCATTTCATTTCACCTCCGCTGTTTCTATCCCTGGGGATGACGAACATTCGTCTTGTGCTAAATCTTCTCAAAGCCCGCACATCGGAGCCCGTCTCGCCCAGTTCCGCCTCGTCTCCCCCAACAAATCGTACGTACGGCCTTTGCCGTTTGTCTCGTCTTCCCGTCCTGCAGCCTCGCCATGGCCCAAGGCTGGCCCACAGGGTCCAACTTCCGCGGCCTCGCTCCCTTTCAGAGACCAGACCAGACAGCGACCGCAGGGTCCATCTTCTCTCGTACGAGCAGACGAACACGTAGCCCTGGATTGCCCAGTGCTTTTTCAGCGGTCTCAAATCCACGGGCACGGGCAGTAAAATTGCTCTGCTCCGAAATGAAAGAAAGAGAGTCAAAGCTTCCCTTGCCAGAGCCTACTAAGTAGCAAACGGTTTTGAAGCTGCGAACCTCAGGTGAGAAGAAGCGGGCGAAATCGGACATGCCGCGGTTAGATGTGATGAGAAAACGGTCTCCCCCCCAGATGCCAGAATCCTGGGGAATTTCCTCGTGGCGTCCGGGTGGTCATCTCCGTCCCGATTTGGTGGTTCGAGTGTGAAGCCGCAAACGTCGAGTTGATGATGATGAGGGTGACATTTTCCAGAAGGCGCACCGACTCTAGGGTAACAGCCGTGGTCGGGGCCAGTCTCTCGGAGTCGAGCTCCGCCAGATGTTTCAGAGTGGTAAAACACCATGAGGGCGATGTTGATCATTGATTCCCATGTCCTAACTCAGTCCTGTTTCCGCTCTCAGACATATGGCTTTCGAGCGAGTTCCGTGACGTCGTCCGCATTCTTTTATGCTCGTGCCCATTCCCAAGTGCGATAGCTTCACTCGAGAAGAGATGTCCAGATGTCATTATGATACGGTGATTAAGGAACCAATTTCCCAAAAACTTGATCACCAATAGGAGATATCTCTTCTTCTGCAAGTTCCCGTCTTCACCAGGCCACCAGGCATTGCCCACTCCTGTCATCGGCAAGGCTACCACCGCCGGTCAACAAAGCAACCGGGACAAGCGAGACGGATGAAACAAAAAGGTTCGATTCCGCTCCATGACCCAGCCCGTAGTTGAAACCGCCCGCGATATTTTCGGCATCGTCGAGGGGCTGAGATGTGAGTTTCCCGGATGCTACCACAATATACGCCAAACACACCAAAGCCATGGTCGCATAACGACCGCGAGAAAGACGATCATGAAAAAGGCTTGTCTCGCCATCACGTCCAGGGAGACCAAAAAAAAACCGGGTTTATCACAAGTTTCCCAGCCTCCAGCTTTATGCGCCGTGAAAAGGCGTTGCGTCCGTCCTGGGCTGGCATTTATTTCGCTTCGCCGCGGCTGCCGGACTAGAACTCGCCAGAAAGTATCTTGTCTTGCTACTTTACCAAAACCCCCGACGCTCTAGAACCACAAACGCCGGCCGGTCCGGTTAGAAAAAAGCTTCCCTCGCTTCTTTGCAGCCGCATGCATTTTTGCATTGAAGCCGGCTTAACCAGGTTTCGGTTCAAGATTGAAACGGTCTTGTCATGCGAGAGAGGCTTTTGAAGGGTGTGCAGTATGGTGTGGCATTCTCGAACTAGAGTTAACCTCGAGCCGCCACAGGATTTTTCTGGACCACATCGATCGAATACGAAGAGCGATTGTATCCACCTAATCAGGGCGAAACCTGCAACGGAAAGGGTGCAGTCAAAAAAGCATCTTGGTGTTTGTCAAGTTCATCTTCGGATGCAGGGGAGGTTGGGGGCGATCCGCAGACTATCGAGCGCCATCTGGAGACCAGTATCCAGGACGATGGAGGGAAATGGAGGTGCATCATTTTGATCCGAGACCTTTCTGAGACAAACTGATGAGCAGGGAGAACTACTGCCGGGTATCTGTTTTTTCTCCATCTTTCCGTGTGGTTGAGCGGACAAGCTGGGGTTCGGTTTAAGATGATGGTATTTGTAGATCGAGGAGGGGAGATGTCAATATTCTCCATTGGCAATATCGGTAGTTTCGGACGGGCATATTCAACTGAACCATCTACGGCTCGTAATCTCAGCGTAATTGTGTGATGAGGAGTTGTTGTTGTCCATTGTTTGTTCTCGTATCGGGTCAAGATGTGTAAGTCCAACCTTGCATCTTTACGAGCCGTGAAGGACCAATTAGCCGGGCCGGGACTCGACACCACCTTCAAATCCCATTTGAACAGCCCCAAAGTCATTATGATGTAAGGAGAGTCAACATCGGGAAGGAAACATTGTGACGTTCAAGATGCTTTACAGCATGCAACGTTGATGCAGGGTAAGCCGCATTTGACAAAAACGGCCTAAGACGTATAAAGACTAGCGCGGCGTTGAACCCCCCACATGCCACAGTGGGGTCGCGGGGTGCTTCTGAGCGGTGAGAACCGGCAGAACCAAGCTCCCATGGATTTTTTTTTGGCGTCGCAACTTGCAGCCAATGGCGATAAGGTCAAGCAAATCTTTGGGTAAAACGTCTACTTCAACCACCACGAGCAACAATGGGCAGCAAGCGAAAGCGCGGAGCCAAGGAAGGCTCCAGTTCCGTCCAGAACCCCCAAAAACGAAACAAGAACGAAAAGAAACCCTCCGCGCCCGCGCCAACCCAGTCCAAAATCACACTCGACAAGACCCCCTTCGTCGAGAACCCATTGGGCGACGACCGAAAACGAGAAGCCGCCCTGTACGAGCTGCTCGGCAGCGAAGACCCGACCGATCGCATCGAGGCTGCCGATTGCATAGTATCTAGCTTGCTGGGCGGAGATGGCGTCCCAGAGCCGGTGCTGCTGAGGCACTTGGATCGTCGACTGTTCCGCGGCCTCGCGAGCGGGCGGAATGCTTCGCGCCTGGGCTTCAGTCTTGTGATAACGGAGATTCTGGGCCAGTTGTTTGGAGAGAAACCTCTGTCGGAAACGCAGTACCCGGGTCTTACATTCGAGAAGGCTTTTGGCATCTTGGTGGAGAAGACGCAGGCCGTTGGAAAGCTTCCGGGACAGGAGGAGCGCGACTACTTCTTCGGACAGCTCTTTGGAATCGAGTGTTTCGTGCGAGCGGGAATTCTTATCCGAGATGCTTCGAGGTGGAACACCGTCCTGGAGTTGCTCCTGAAGATGGCGAACAAGAAGGTCTGGCTGCGGTCTCAGTGCGGCTGGGTCATCGTCCAGGCTGTCCAACACCTGAACAAGGAGGAAACCAAGGCGACGCTGGAAAAAATGGCCGAAGCGAGGCTGGCAAAGACTTCTGAGGGTGCAGCCGTCTGGATTGTTGCCTTGAGCCGGTTCCCCGAGCTCAAGGTCAAGCCTTGGGACAACCCGCTGTCGAAGAAGTCCTTTGGCGACCTCGCTGCCGTCTTGAGAGAGAGCTTCGCCCAGGACCAAGCTCCCCCAGGTCAGAAGAATAAGCAACAGGCCAGCTGGACTGCTCAGTTGCACTTTGTTTGGGATATAATTCTGGGACATTATGTGAAGAAGGCGGAATCTGGATCTGAAGACTTTGAGCAGTTCTGGTCTCGTGTGGTAGACGGTACGTTCGCAAGCCAATCGCCTGGAATTAAACTAACCTCCGTTAGATGGCTTGTTCTCAAAAAGTGCCACCGACGGCCAAAAGTTCAAGGGCTTTGCCGTTTTCCAAAACATGTTGGAAGGCCTCGTGCGGCACGAATCCCACCTCGAATGCCTCTTCAGCAAGAACTTGACATCTTGCCTGATGAACCAGGCTGCCAAGGAAGGTCGCTATCTACACCGAGCCGCCATCAAGGCACTCAAGGCCACCGAGTCCGTCGTCTCAGCCCACCCCGAAACCCTCGTGCCTATTCTGCGCTCTCTTCTGGGCAAGAATGGTGCCTACAACTTTGATCAGAGAACCAGTACCAAGACGGTGGACAAGATTCTGCAGAATCTCACAGAGGATGTTGGAGAAGAGACGCTTCAGATTCTTAGCAAGCCCATCGCCTCGCTGGCTGAGCTTGAAGACGCCCAGCAAGCGCCCACGCTTCGAATCTATGTCGAATACCTCTCCAAAGTGCTCAATGCCTCTGTATCGCCTTCGTCTGGTGAAAAGAACCTGAGCACATTCTCTTCTGCCCTGCAAGAGCTGTCATCGCTGGCTTACTCAAGTCCCAAGCACATCCCCGCGGATATCTTGACCGAGCAGATCCAAGAGCTCTGCCGGACCCGTCTCGAGTCGTCCTTTGCCAAGATGAGCCGCAAGGCAGAGGACTATGAAGGTCTCTGTCTGGCTGTGGCCTCCATCGACACCGACTCGGTAGCCATGACGGAGGAGATCAAGGAGGCGGTGCAAGAATCACTTGGGCGCATGAAGAAGCTCTTGAAGCGCAAGGCAAAGGGAGCCGACGAGAAAGGCCTGTTTCAAAGTTTGGCGATGCTGCATGCCGTGTCAATCTTCCAGCTGTACAACCAGGACCCGGACGCGATGGAGGTTCTGAGCGATCTCGCCCAGTACTCGGACAGGCTCAAGAAGGGCAAATCCGAGGACAGCGAGCCTGGAACCTCGGAGCTCTTGGTCGAAATCCTCTTGTCAATGGTTGCCCGGCCGTCCTCGTTGATGCGACAGGTCTCGCAGCAGGTGTTTGAAGCCTTTACGTCACAGATCTCGGCTGAGGGATTGGAGCTCTTGACCGGCCCGCTTGGTTCTGATGAGAGCACGAGGGGCCAGAGGGAGCTTTTCAACACTGAGGATGATATGGAAGTCGACGGCGAGGACGAGTCATCCGGCGACGAGGATGGCTCCGACATCGAGATCGATTCCGACGTGGAATTCATCGATCTGAAGGACGCCGACAAGAACGAGTCTGGCGACGAGGAATCTGACGAAGACGACGAAGAGTCTGACGACGACGACAACGATGAAGAAGCCGACGACACCGAACAACAAGCCCCCCAGGACCTAGAAGAGCTCATGGAAAAGATCCTCAAATCCCACCGCCTCGACAAAGACGACCAGGCCGAATCCTCCGACTCGGACGCCGACATGTCCGACTCGGAAATGCTCGCCCTCGACGAGAAACTCGGCGAAGTCTTCAAGCAGCAGGCCAAATCCCGCCCGGACAACTCCAAGAAGCAGAAGCGCGAGGCCAAGCGCTCCGTCGTCAACTTCAAGAACCGCATCCTCGACCTCCTCGACATCTTCGTCCGCAACGAGGCCGCCGGTCCCCTCGCACCCGCGCTTCTCCTGCCGCTGCTGAATCTCATGCGCGTGACGAATACTCGTGCTGTTGGGGCTCGCGCGTGTGAGATTATTCTGAATTATCAAAAGGCGCTTCGCAAGGCCCGCGGCAACTCCTCCTCCTCCTCCGCTGAACCCCGAGACGGCGACGATAACCTCCTCGCCCTGCTGCTCGAAGTCCACGCCGAAGCGGCCAAGGACAACGCCCACGCCTATGCCAAGGCAGCCAGCGCGGCGAGCCTCATCGTCGCCTCGACGCTGTGCGCCGCCGATCGCACGCGCATCAAGGACGTGGCCGCCGTCTATGCCAAGTCACAGTCGGACTGGGTGCTGGGTGAGGCCAAGCTGCAGAGCTCCTTTTTCGCCGACTGGAACAATTGGTGCCAGAACCTGGCGTCGCAGGCTCACTCTTGATACCCCCTATTTTGCCTCCCCCTTGCTGTAGATATCTCATGTATAGACCACGTAAACCCTCATTTTGTCGATAGAAAGGAAAATGGAAAAGCTTAGCATTTGAATCACGTTGCTGCATGCTTGCAATTGAACCATTAACTCTATGACCCTGTCATCATGATAGTACAAGTGTCCTCTTTTCGCTTGAACACGGCCTTGCTCTTTAATCCTCCATCTTGTCATCGTCGTCCTTCTTCTCATCATCCTCGTCGTCGTCTTCTAGCTCGTCCTCTTGCTTCGCTAACCTCTCCGCCTCCTCTCGGAGCTCCTTGGGCACCTCCATGTGCCGGCCCTTGGTGGGGCCGTCGACGGTGCTGATCCACGTCATCTCCAGCTCAAAGTCCTTGTCCTTGTTGTCCTTTTGCGCAATGTAGATGATGCGCGCCGCCTCCTTGACGGCCTCTTGCAGGGTGATCTTGCCCGCGGGCAGGTCGAGCTTCTCGAGCTCCGCCTTTGCGGCCTGGCGGCCCTTGCCCGTGGCGGCGCCGTAGTAGCCCCAGTACAGGCCGCTGGGCTCGATCATGTAGAGGAAGGGCCCGCCGTGCTTGCCGGGGACCTTGCCGCCGGCGCCGCACTTGGGGCCGGAGCCGACTTCGCCGTCCACGGGCGTCTCCTCCGAGGTGTCGACGCCTCCCACGATGGCGGTGATGCCAAACGGCCGGACGGAGCCGTACATGGTGTAGGCCTGGAGGTAGCCGCCCATGCGGGAGGCCAGGTCGGATGTGGGGATGGGGGTCTTGAAGTTCGATCGCCAGCTCTGGGCCTCATCGCGAGCGCGGTCGACAAAGTGGCGGCCGTCGGGGACCATGCCAGAGTAGACCTAAGCAACCGGTCAGTCAACCAGTGAGTGGAACGTGGGGACGAGGGCTTCATACTGCTCCGACGTGGCTGTCGATGGTGGCGATGCGCTTGTTGGCACCTGGTTTTAGGAGCTTGGACGAAACGACCTTCTCAACCGCCAGGACGACGCCGTCCTTGGCTCGGATGCCAATCGAGGTGCCGCCGTTTTCCACTGCCTTGACCGCATATTCGACCTGGAAGTTTCGACCATCAGGCGAAAAGATGGAGTTGAGGAGATCGTAGCCCGTTCCTATCGACGTCTATCCAAGCAGAGGTTGTCAGCAATCTGGTGGGAGCTTCCCTGGCGGGGAAACGGTCGCCGATGGAGCTGCAAGGAGCTTACCATGATGACAGTAGGCTTTTTGGAAGAAGCGATTCAATCACGATTGGAAACGAGGACGAATGAGAGGTCGTAGAGTAATCGTGTTGTGATGCTGGATGGAGAATGGGTGGAGGGACTGGGAAGAGTTGGCGGTTGAACTTCAGACTTGGAGCTTCACTTTCAGGCAGCCCGAGAGCTGCGTGTGTCGTCGACCTGGAGTGGAACTTGCGAGGCTGGAGCGACGCGGGTGCCTGAGGCGCCGAGAATTGCAGACGAGGCTTGACTTGAGGCTGAAGCGAAACATTTTGAGCCACATGTGGCTGTGTCAGACTAAGATGCGGGAGTGGCTTGTCTGCAGCCCACATTGTGCCCCTCCACGTCAAAAGACTTGTCCCGTCACATCGTGTGTTCCCCCTGCAGCCGAGAATTCGGAGATGCACCCGTCCAGGGCGTGCGTTGGCCCGGGATCTGTGACGAGTCTGGACCTCTGGAGTCTGGAGCGAGTCTGGAGTGCATGCATGCTTGTTGAAGATGTGCTTCGTTTAACGTCGGAAGCATTTATGACTCAACTCGAACACATGATTATTTCTGGCGTCGGGGATTTCTAATAAGAAGATGAACATGTCTCTGGTATGCCTGAATTTCCATTACATCCCCCGTCTCTTGAGGGGTTCGTTCAAAGACTTGTCCACGTTCCCCGTGGTCGGCTCCAGGTCTTTTGTTGGGACGAGAGGGGGGTCCGATAATAGCGCGGACAAAGGGCCGCCATGTCGAAACAAGCCTCTGATGGGCGGTGAATGTGCAACCGGGGGTGTTTTGTCTCGTTCTTCTTCTCGTGATGCAAGCTATGAGACTAGACAAAAAGGACAGTCGATGTTGGCATGTCGCCACTCCCGTAGACGGCTGAAAGAGTTACTTTGTCTCTTACACGAGGGCGAAAGAAAAAGAGAGACGGATTCCAAGCATTGCCCACGATTCATTCCATGGGTGGTTTAGCCCTCGGGAGAGTTGGCACGTTCGGCCGCGGTGTGGCACTGGCTCATTGGGTCACGCCGGCCGACGAGCCAGGGCCGAGACGAAACCGTCTGATGGATTGGCGGCATGGATGAGAGAGACCGGAGTGAAGAAGGCGAACGGACGTGTGGAAAGTGCATGAATCATGGAATGAGAATGAGATTAAAAGCCAGGCAGCAGGTATAGAAAGAAAGGGCGGCATTGCAATAGAGCAATATGGAGGCGATAATTAATTCACGAAAGGCCGGGCATCATGGGATCACGTCAATCACATTGCCTCAAGCTCTCGTTACAGCCTGACTCCCTGCAAAAAGCTCCCTGGTTACGGCCTGGTTAAACTCCACCAAACCTAGCAGGAAGGTGCAGGTGGTGTTAGACCGATGGACCCCTCCATGATGATGATGTGCCTCTCCTTCGTTCCTTCCTTCACATCTTTCATATCTTGACCTCGCCCTTTCACCTGATCGTTCCTTCCCTCCTTCCTTTCTCTCCCCCCTTCTGTCCGCCAGCAAACAAAAAACACCAACTCTCCACTGATTCTCTTCTACATCCTTTTTCTCTCTCCCTCTCTCACAAACAAAACAAGAGAAGCCACTTCTCTCCTCTCTCCCCACCTCTTTTTTTGGCCCTGGCGCACGCCTGCAACCCGACCCAACCCAACGGCCCACCGCTCTTAGACACACCAAGTCACCAGCACCGAATATCTGTCCCGTCGTCTCCTTTCTCTCCTTCTCCTTCTTTCTCCTTCCTACCTACTTATATGACTCTCTCCTTCCTCAAAGACAGCCTTCTAGCATAGCTGAATAGAAAAGAGAAAAAAACATCCCGAGTCCCCCGTTTGGTGCCAACTTTTCCTTCTGCGACACCAACTCCAAGAGCTTCGTCACACCCTCCGCTGTCCCTTGCCACCCCACCACACCCACCACTACTACCACTACACCACCACCAACACCATCGACCCCCAGATCCCGAAACGCGAGATACCTTATAACCTGCGACTTTGGCTGAATACCTCCCCCGTTGCGAGATTCAAGCATTTCAAGCAACTTTCACTTATCCCAAGGTGCATTATCAGACCATTCATGTATGCGAATCCTAGCGCAATCACTAACACCGCCGCAGATCGATATCAATATGGCTTCAGTCCAGCAAAACATGCAGATGCATGATGAACTTGCCGCTCTCTTCTCTCGAAACCTCACCTTCAACTCAGACATTCAGCCTCAAGCCCCCGTTCCCGCTCCAGCCCCAGAGCCGGTCCAGCAGGAGCCCGCACCTGAACTAGCTAAACCTATCGTTTACTCTGTCTCACAACACTACACACATTCTGCCCATGTCGTGAGGCCCCAGCCCGCACAGCAACGAGAGGAACTGATGCGCCGTTCTTCGGAGCCTCCTCAGACCAAGTCACCAAGCCCCGAAGTCGTTCTGCGCGAGCACGGTGTCGACCCCTCTACCTTGACTCCATCTCAGATCCAGCTCTTTAAAACCGCCGAAGCTCCCCAGCAGTTGAGGCTGCTCGAGCTCTGGAGCATCTGCCCTCCCAGTAACGGTGGCGATATCCCTGCCTTGGCTTGGATGTGCACCACAGTCGAGCAAGAGGAACACCTGGCTCAACTGCGGTATGAAAGGGCGCAGCAGGAAGCAATGCAGCAGCAACAGCAGCAACAACAGCAGCAACAATCCATGACTCTGGATTCTGCTGCTTACCAGACTGGCGATGGCCGCTGGGTCGACTCTCCTGAAACGAGCGACACGGAACCCTACATGCTCTCCGGATATGAGGAGCTGATGCGCCGCGAGAACCAGCGCCAGCTGCAGAACCGCTTCCAAGACGTCCACAGCCACTTCTCACCTCAACCAGCTTACACCCCTGCCACAGACCCCGTCTACATGAGTGCTGACCATGCCCGGCAGCAGCAGATGCTCGACATGGCTTCCCAGTACGGTAACTATCAGCAGTTTGGCTGCCACTCCGACGCTATGGACGTTATCATGTAATTGACATTCTCCTCCCGAGCTGAGATCTTATTATATAGGCAGTTAGCACCGGCCCAATTCAACAAGTGGCCTACACAAGTACATAGGAGCTCGGAGGACTGGGGATGAGAACATTGTCAACTTTTTTATGTACGGGGCGGATCTTGTTATATGAATGACGGAAACACAAAGGATACTGCATGGCATAGTCACTCTTTTCATGTGTGACGGAAGAATGAATGAATGGTTGCTTCACTGGCAGAAGGCAAGGCGGCGCCGGCTAGGATACTGTTTTTCTTTTTTCTCTCTTTCTTGGTCTTTTGCATTCTCTATTAAACTACACAACTCCTATCACCCTCTTATTAACCCTCCTATACTTGTCAGTGTATGCTAATTGCGTCCTTTTATAGAGACAAGACTCCTGGCAACGTGAGTTGACCTGAGGTACGTCCTTCTCGATACACCTGCGACTTGCTGACTTCCCCCTGCACCCTCCCCTCCACGCTTTTAACCTGACTCCAGGGTCTCCAAGGTGATGATCGGTTGTCTTTGTCTGGGAGTCCATGTTGATGTGATAATCGTAGAAATTGAAGTTTATTCGCCTCCTATGAGTCTTGTTCGTCTGCTCGTGAATGCGTGATATCTGATGCGGCACATTTATGTACACCCCCAAAAACGAAGCCATGGCCATGCGTGCAGCTATGTATTTGTATTCCATCCAACACCAAAACTTTGAAGGGGTATATCGAGTTTTCCTTCCAGGCTTTCTGAAATATGGTATGATCGTGATCCATGCAGTTCTTCTTCTAGTTCTAAATGCCAGTCTTGGCAAGCTTCTTGGCCAGCTCGTCCACGTCTTTGTCCTGGACGGCGATGACGGGCTCTTCCTGGGCTTCCTCGGCCTCCTTGACCAGCTTCTCGGCTCGCTTCTCGGGGGCGATTTCCTCTTCCTCTTCCTCCTCCTCCTCTTCTTCCTCCTCGCTATCGAGCTCCTCGAGGTCGCTCAGGCTGTCGACGCCCCAGTCGTCCTCGACGACGATGTCGCCGGCGGTCTTTTCCTTTCGCTCCTCGAGGAGCTCCTGCAGGGCCAGGACGGACTCGTCGTCCTCGGTGAACTTGTTGCCGTTGACCTCGATGCGCTTCAGCGCGGGGAGGCCGTTCTTGGCGGCGACGGCGAAGCCCTTGAGCCCCGGGGCGGTGATCTCGTTGTACTGGAGGCGCAGGATCTCGAGCTTGGCGTTCTTGCCCTTGGCCAGGGCCTCGGCCACGCGCAGGCCGCCCTTGCCGCCCAGGAGGGAATCGCCGACGCCGAGTTCCTGGAGGTCGGCCCAGTTGGCCACGACCTTGGCGAGGGCCTTGGCGCCCGTGAGGGTGAAGGTGTTGTCCTGGAGGTCCAGGACTCGGATCTCGGTGGCGTGGACGAGACCCTCGGTGAGGAGGTGGGAGATGCCCTCCTGTCGGATGCCGTTCTGGACCATCTTGATCTCCTTGATCTTGTTGTGCAGACCGTAGGCCTTGGCCCAAGCCGTCATGCTGCCGTTCTCGAGTCGGTTTCGGCCGCAGATGACCGTCTCCAGGTCGGGAACCTCCTGTCCCTCCTTCCGCGCGGCCACCTTCTTGGCGTGAAGCTCTGAGAGGGCGTCGGCGACGAGGATGCCGGCGTGGGGGCCGAGGCCGTTGTTGTTGAGGTAGAGGTGCTGAAGGGGTACGTGGGCGGCGAGGAAGGCGACGAGGGGGGCCTGGGTGTTTAGGCCGAAGGCGTTGTCGTTCAGGTTGATGGTGTTGAGCTTGGGCAGGTTGAGGATGGAGGTGAGGAGGGAGGAGAGGGCTTCGGGGATCTCGCTCAGGAGTCGTCCGGTGAAGATGTCGGCGAGGTTCGCAATCTGGTAAAAGGGGGGGTAAAGTGTTAGCAGGATGAGGGGGGACTTGTATAAGAAGGGGCACTCGTGACTTACTCGGAGGTTCTTCTTGGTAGCCAAAACCTCACCAAGCAGCTTACAGGCACCGACACCAAGAGTATTTCCCAAGAGTTTCACCTCCTCGACGTCGTCGTTGGCTCGGAGTTCGGCGACATGAGGCTCGACGTCTTCGGCCGTGTCGAGTTTGAGGGCCAGACCCTCGAGGGTGAAGACCTTGCTAGAAGGGGACATGGTAACGAAGAACAAGCGGCTAAAGAGTAACTTAAAGGAAACGAGTAAAAGTAATCGAGCAGACTGCGATCGCGAATCAAATAAGACGGAAGGCTGCAGCAGCACAGGCAAAAGTGTGAGTGAAGGTGGGGGTGGGGTAATTAAAGTCCTGTCAACAAGCGGCCTGCAGGGCAACCGAAAAAAGTCATGCAGTGGCAGGCATTGAGTCTCGAGACGGGTAAGTACTGACTGCTGACTCAGACGACTTAGGCAAGCCAGAGGTTAAACTGGTGAAGAACTCTTTTCGGAGGTCGGTCGGGTTTTTCCGGTAGTCGTCTACTAGACGGCGCGGGCTGACGAGCGGCTCTTCTGGGAGCCGTCCGGCCACAGGGAAAATGGATCCTCAAACCACGTGACCGCGTCCAATCAGCGTCGGTCCATTTCGGAACGGTCGATAGGTTTTCTCTGATGCTAACGATCTTCGCTGAGCCCTTTTGTCCTCCGACCCCCGAGAACGATTCCCCATCGCCGACTCTCAATTCGACTGCGGCTCATTCAGCAGCGACGGTCTAGCTCGCCCATCATGCTTGCCAGGTCGTCTTTGCGCGCGTCGCGCGTCCTCAATGGCCTCCAGAACGGTGCTGCCGCCGCCTCCAAGGTATGGCACCACGATTGCCCCGAATCAGCTTCCCGTTTGCCGAGGGAACATCACCACGAGCCGCAACTCGCCGCGACAGCGCCAATCGCACCGCAATGGCCTCGTACTCAATGGACCTGATGGCTGACCGTGTTTTGAACCCAGCGTGCCGCCTCCACGAGCTCCAGCGCCGCCGGCGAAGCCTCTGCCACCCGATTGAACGTGGCCGCCGCCGCCTCCACCTCCCTCGCCCTCGGTTCCATTGCCTGGTACTACCATCTCTATGGACCTGTTGCCTTTGCTTCGACTCCTGCCGAGGAGGGGTACGTCAATTCCGATTCCTGAGGGCACGTTGTCACGGCCACCGCATCCGGTCGTGAGGCATAAATGCTGCACCAACGTGTCCGTGGTTGCAATTCGCCCAATTGCTAATTGTTTTGGCAGTCTTCACCCCACCAACTACCCCTGGGTGCACCAGAAGATCTTCAAGACCTACGATCACCAGGCGTGAGTTTGATTTCGATGCCATTGGTCCGGTCGGGCCCGACGCTGACCCCCCCTGAACAGTCTCCGCCGTGGTTTCCAGGTCTACCAGGAAGTCTGCGCCTCTTGTCACTCCCTGGACCGAATTCCCTACCGATCACTCGTCGGTACCATCCTGACGGTTAACGAGGCCAAGGCCCTGGCCGAGGAGAACGAGTACCCCGGCGAGCCCAACGAAGAGGGCGAGATCGAGATGCGACCCGGAAAGCTGGCCGATTACCTTCCCGCGCCTTACAAGAACGAGGAGGCCGCACGATTCGCCAACAACGGTGCTCTTCCCCCCGATCTGAGCTTGATCATCAAGGCCCGTCACGGTGGCTGCGACTACATCTTCAGCTTGCTTACTGGTTACCCCGAGGAGCCCCCGGCCGGTGTCGTTGTCGCTCCCGGCATGAACTTCAACCCCTACTTCCCCGGAACCGGTATTGCCATGGCCCGTGTCCTCTACGATGAGCTCGTCGAGTTCGAGGACGGAACCCCCGCCACCACGTCTCAGATGGCCAAGGATGTCGTCGAGTTCCTCAACTGGGCGGCCGAGCCCGAGATGGACGACCGCAAGAAGATGGGTATGAAGGTCCTGGTTGTGTCGGCTTCCCTGTGGGCTGTCAGCGTGTGGGTGAAGCGATACAAGTGGGCTTGGATCAAGTCGAGAAAGCTTGCCTACGATCCTCCCAAGGAGGTCAAGGTCCGCCGATAAACAGGGCTCCTAAACTCTCATTTGTATACTAGTCGCCCCCCTAGAGCAGCTCCATTGTTGGTGGCGGGTAGAAAAGAGGGAATGTCGGGGAGAGGGAAAGGAGGAGTGTAGAGTGTAAATCAGATGAATCGTTCCAAATACCTTGATTACTTTAGAAGCTGCTTCGCTTGGGGCCGTGGTGTGGCAGGGATGTGAATTTACCGTCTTCTCTGTCTGGCAACTGTCCTGAGATGCAAGACTGACTGGATTCAAAGGCTTGAAGTTCCTACGACCGCCTTCGGGCCGTTCCCTTATGACCTTTGTTGTAAGTGACTTGTGACGTGATGGAAGTCTGACTCTGCTTGTACCGGCAACTCTAGTAAGATGGTTTGTTACGTGCAGGTGAGTGGCACCATATAGTACTTTGTATGCCTTTCTCACTTGCTTGCACTGGGAGCATGACATGCCATATTACATCAGATGCATCTGCGAATAGTTGTACTCCGTAGCATGTATAACGTGGTTGCCAACAACGTGCATGAGACGTATCTTTGTGTGGTCTGTACGGAGTTCCTAACGGTAACTTCCTTCTGCCCGCTACAACGCATTGGACCTCATCATCGGGAGGAAATGCAACGGCACACCTCACTAGTTGCACTTGGAGTATCATATGCTTAATACTTAACCCGTGGCGGTTGAACTGTTAGTCAAACAGTTGAGAGTGGTGTGGCACCACGTTGAACTGAGTGGTCGGTTTCCCGAGTGGCAATCGTCCATTGCGCTCCGCTCACAGCGGTGTTTGCGGAGGGTTGCATGCTGGCGATGCACTGCGTAATGAAGGTGAGCAGTCGGTGATTCTTCCGCCCGGTGATTGACTAGAATTGGACTCTTGCTGGGCAGTAAGGCGGTGAGTTTTCTCGTTGAAGGCGGTGCTGCGTGATACGTTCTGGGGAATATGCACCCGTCTTCTGCACAGTTGCCTGCGTGACCAAGAATGATGGGATCCTCTGGATGGCCTCCACTGGAAAGCTGCCTGGAAGAATGACCCAACTTCCACTAAAAAACCCATCATGGAACCCTGGAAGAACAGTTGGGAAGCCCCCGCTTGCCGCAACTCCCTTCGAGCCTGGGTTCACCCGGTTGGCCCAACCGGACCCGACTCTGCTGCTCCTGTCTGCTCACCTCACCTCACTCGCATACTCCCGAATAAACAACGACGTCTTCCCTCCCTCCCTTTCTTCTTCTCCTTCCTCTTCTTTTCTTCTCCTCGCCCATATGAGCTGATCTACCTTTCGACCGACCGACCACCATTTCCTTTCTCCCCCCTCCTCCTCCTCGCGCCCAAGTCCATCTCCGACGAGCACCGAAGCTCGGCCGTCGGGCAGAACTTCGCAAACCCCCCAACGCCACTCCCATCTCCTCCTCCCCGTCTACTACCACCCAAAAAAACGAAACATGCCTTTCGTCGGCGAGGACCTCTCCTCGGGCCGCAAGCGCAGATGGGACGTGGACGATGAGCGCAGCGCCGCCGCCGCAGTGTACGCCCTCTACGGGCCCGCCGAGGCAAGGGACTTTTACGTGCGAAACCAGCGCCCCGACGTGTCGTCGTCGTCGACGTCGTCCCCGCGCAAGATCCTCCCCCTAGCCTCTTCCAAGCGGGCTCGCATCTCCGACGACGTGGACATACACATCCACAACAACTTCCCGTCTTCCTCCTCTTCTTCTTCCTCATCCTCCTCCTCCTCCACATCGCCACTCTCCTCCCACCGAAGACGCAGGTCCTCCCTCCTCAGGGGCCTGCAAGTCCCCTCCACCACAACCAACCGCGCCGTCGCCGCCCCCCCGAAACCAACCAGCGCCCTCCTCGCCCCCTGCCACATCTGCCACCGCCGACCGACCAAGAAATCCGACCTCGACTCCTTCGCCGAGTGCCAGGGCTGTCGCGAGCGCGCCTGCTTCGTCTGCATCCGCGAGTGTCACGGCTGGAACCAGGACGACGGCTGGGCCCTGTCCGAGCAGGAGGTTCTCTCGAGGTCCTTCCACATGGACGACGTCGACGACGCCCAGTCGCCCGAAGAGGAGGATCGTGAGCGGCAGTCCGAGGAGCGGAGGAACCAGAAGGGCTGGGCTGCGAGCGGCCATCGCGCCGTCGTGTGTAGTCGCTGCTGCATTGAGCGCGGTAGCGAGGGAGACGTGGCCTGCCTGGGGTGCTACTCCCGCATGGAGGGTTCTTGACTACGGACCCGAGCAGTTTAACGAATCACGACTTATCAATTCTACAGCACCCCTAGCCGGGGATGCTCTCTCGCTGCCCCCCCCCCCCCGTTGAAAGAGGCGGATTTTGGAACTTGTCTTTTTTGGCTGGATTGGAGCTTGCTGGGCCGTGGGTGGGATATTCACTCTTCATGGCGATGCATCAGACACTGGGAAGCTTGGCGTTTTTGTTTTTCGCCCTCATATAGGTCTTGCCTCAGATGCATGTAGGCTGCGGGCTGGCTTCAGAAACATACACACATAGATAGGTAGCCGACAATAGGTTAATTACTCCAACAAGCCATCAAGGTCACAAGAACCAACACGCTTAAACATTCGTCTCGATGTATTGTCTAGAGCCCGCCGCCCGATTGCCATGCATGTATTGATACACCAGATTAAATTACACCACGCCCATTCTAATTGTACTGCATGTACGTGGCCGTCGAATTGAACTTGAGGTTTCCCTTGATCACCTTGTCGACGGCGTCCAGGAAGTCCTTCTCCGACGCCACCTTTCTGCGCGCCCGGATGGCGAACATGCCCGCCTCGGTGCACACGCTCCTCAACTCGGCACCCGTGGCGTTGGGGCAGAGACGTGAGATGAGCTCCCAGCGGATGTCGCGCTCGACCGACATGCTCTTGGCGTGGATGCGCAGGATGTTGGCGCGGCCCTCGAGATCGGGCAGCGAGAACTCGATCTTTCGGTCGATACGGCCGGGTCGCATCAGCGCGGGATCCAGCGTCGAGGGTCTGTTGGTGGCGAACATGACCTTGATGTTTCCGCGCGCATCGAAGCCGTCCAGCTGCGTAATCAACTCCAGCATGGTTCGCTGGACCTCGTTGTCTCCACCGGCACCGTCGTCGAATCGAGCACCGCCGATTGCGTCGATTTCGTCGAAGAAGATGATGCAGGCCTTCTTCGTCCGCGCCATCTCAAACAGCTCTCGCACCATCCTGGCACCCTCGCCGACGTACTTCTGGACCAGCTCACTACCGATGACTCGGATAAAGGTGGCGTCTGTTCGGTTGGCGACCGCTCGGGCGCAGAGCGTCTTGCCGGTACCGGGGGGACCGTATAGAAGAGCGCCCTTGGGGGGATCGATGCCGAGGTTGACGAATCGCTCGGGGGAGAGCAAGGGCATCTCCACAACTTCGCGCAGCTTCTCGACCTGCTCCTTGCAACCACCGACATCGCCGTAGGTGACGTCGGGCTTCTCCTCGACCGTCATCATGGTGACGCTCGCGTCGATTTTCGGAGGCAAGGGAAGCATGATCTGGTACTTATTACGGTCTACACCAACTCGCATGCCCTCCTCGATATCGGTCGGACTGACTCGGTCGCCCAGCTGGACGACGAACTTTGCGATCTGCTTGACGTTGATGACATACTTGCTTTTAGAATCGTCGCCCTTCTCATCCGCAATGATCTTGGTACATCTTGCTACCTGAAAAGGCTGTTCCTCGGACATTCGTTGACGGTCGGCGGCGATATCCCAAAGGTGTGGCGGGGCGAGTCCGGTATCCGATTCCTGGACGAGTTAGATGTTGTTGCCAGGGGAGAACAGAACGGGCAATCCAACCTTGACTCCAATCTTCTCATCCACGCTTTGTTGCTTCTCCTTGATCTGCTTCTCTAGCTTCTTGAGAGCTGTTCCATATGGCGCAGCGCCGTACGTCTTGAGGACCTGAATGTCCCTAGCTCAAGTTAGCGACCTGAAGCTCGTCCACGGGGGCGATGCGCTCCTACTCATCGGTCAAAGGTGTGATCTTCTTCTCTTCTACTTCATCGTCGGCGAACGTCTTCTGGTACTTTTCCCAGTTTTGACCGGTTGCGGAAGGCTGGGATGGTTAGCACAAGGCGAGGGTCGTTTGGTGTTGCTGTAGCTGACCATGATGGATTCCGCGGTCCTGGAGTTGCTTCAATACGACAAGGATGATTTAACAGATGATATTCGAGGGCGGTGTGATCGAGGAGGTCCGTACGAGGCGGCGTAGAGGTGGTTGTCGTCGTTGGTTGATGTCGTTGGCAGCGTTTCGTTTGGGGATGATGGATGTGATGGAGGTGCCACAAGTGGTTCCGTAATCTGTGAGTTGCCTTGAGCTTGAAGCACGGACCGCCACTGGGAAGGCAGTTGAGCCTAGCCTCCTCTGGACTAGTCCAAGGCACATGCCGGAACTGGATGATCTCTCCCCCCGATCCAAAAATTCTTGGGTGTCTTCGCCGCCAGCGGAGTAGGGCAGAAGGTGGGACATCAAGGCTGCCGGTTTCTGTTCAAGTCGTGCTCCTGTCAAGCCCCGCGATCTCAACACCACTTTTCAGATTCCAGGCATCACCACCAGCTCGACAACATGTCTGCCGCGGCCACAGCATCCGCCTCCGGCGCCGGTGGCTCCAGTAATGCCACTTTTCGCGTACGTCAAGCTCCCGCCGAGCTCGAGAGCTCCCCCGCTGACCTTGCTCTAGGATAAGGAGAAGCCCATGGCGGTCCGCTCGTCCAACATTGTTGCCGCACGAGGTATGGCCACGTCTCCCGCCCACGAAGCTGCGCATACGCTTACACTCATTCAGCTGTCGCCGATGCCATCCGAACCTCTCTCGGTCCTCGAGGAATGGACAAGATGATCCGAAGCGGAAAGGGGGAGACCATTATCACCAACGATGGAAACACCATGCTGAAGAGCATGTCTGTCATGCACCCCACGGCTAAGATGCTGGTCAACCTGTCTGGCGCCCAGGACGTGGAAGCTGGTGACGGAACCACTTCAGTCGTCGTCATCTGCGGAAGCATGCTTGGTGCCGCCGACCGACTTTTGTCCAAGGGCATCCACCCCTCAGTCATTTCCGAGTCTTTCCAGCGCGCCGCCGCCGCCGCCGTCGAAGTTCTCCACGATATGTCGCAACCCATCGCCTTGACCGATACCGCCTCGCTCCTTCAAGCCGCCAACACGTCGCTGTCGTCCAAGATTGTTTCCCAGTACTCGAACCTGCTCGGTCCCATGGCGGTCAACTCTGTCACCAAGACCATCGACCTGAAGACGGCTGAAAATGTTGACCTGAAGAACATCCGAATTGTGAAAAGAGTAGGAGGAACCATGGAGGACAGCGAGCTTGTGGATGGCCTCGTCCTCACCCAACCCGTTCTCAAGAATGCTGGTGGCCCTATCCGCATGGAGAAGGCCAGAATCGGTCTCATTCAGTTCCAGCTGAGCCCTCCCAAGCCTGATGTATGTACAAGTTCTCGATATACCACGAATTCTGCTGACGTCTCCAGATGGAAAACACCATTCAGGTCAACGACTACCGACAAATGGACAAGATCGTCAAGGAGGAGCGGTTATATCTCCTCAACATGGCCAAGAAGATCAAGAAGGCCAAGTGCAACGTTCTTTTCATCCAAAAGTCCATTCTCCGCGACGCCGTCAACGACCTATCACTACACTTCTTGGCCAAGCTTGGCATCATGGCTGTCAAGGATATTGAGCGTGACGAGGTGGAGTTTATCTGCAAGTCTACCGGCTGCAAGCCCATTGCCGACGTCGACTCCTTCACCGAAGACAAGCTGGGATCCGCCGACCTAGTAGAGGAGGTTCAGTCTTCTGGATCCCGCATGATCAAGGTCACCGGTACTAGATCGACTGGCAAGACCGTCTCCGTGGTGGTCCGTGGCGCAAACTCTCTTATCCTGGAAGAGGCCGAGCGAAGCTTGCACGATGCACTCTGCGTTGTGCGTTGTCTCGTCAAGAAGAAGGCTCTCATTGCCGGTGGCGGCGCCCCTGAGATTGAGGTTGCTGCGCAGCTCTCCAAGCAGGCCCGAAGCTTGACGGGCACCGAGGCAATCTGCTGGAAGGCGTTTGCCGATGCGCTCGAAGTTATCCCCACGACCCTGGCCGAGAACGCCGGCCTGAACAGCATCAAGGTGGTGACGGATCTGCGCCACAGGCACGAGATGGGTGAGAAGAACGCGGGAGTCAGCATCAAGACTGGCGGCGTCAACTCCAACATTTCCAAGGAGAACGTGCTCCAGCCTCTCCTTGTGAGCACGAGCGCCATCGAGTTGGCGGCGGAGACTGTGAAGATGATTCTGCGTATAGACGACATTGCCTTGACCAGGTAGATGAAGATATCCCCCAGCAGGATGATGCCTTATGCTGTATGATAATACTAAAATGGGACACAAATCTGTTGCATAGATGTTTGTTGAGGGCGCAATGAAAATAGACGACGGAATGATAAAGTGGTATTTGGCATTGGTATTGGGTACCTTCCAGCGTTGGTGTTGCCTGAGCTCCTTCCTGCCTCGCTCCTGCCTCAATGTAATTCAACGATCCTACCTCAACCATGACTTCAATTGCTGCCTCTTTCAAAACCAAACAACTCCACTGCCTTGTGAAGATATCTTCTACTGGACTTGCATTAAAGACTGTGATACATTTCTAATCTGGCCATCACATCTCTTACCATGGATGGTACCGGCGACTCTGCCTCTGACTACCAGATGGTTGTCCCCGAACTCGCCGCTGTGCAGATACAAAAGCGCATCGCAAAGGTAACCACAGCCGCATTACCTCCAACAAGACCAAACCATCTCTAACGCACGGCCAGCTCAAAAGCGACCGGGATGGGCGCCTGGATGCGGTTCTCAGCGAGGTCGAGGAGGCCTTGGACGAGCTACGTTCTCGAGTCGTCGCAGTCCAGGAGCAGCGGCGCAATGAAGAGTATGAGATGAAGTGTATCCCACCAACAAAGCGAATTCTAACCTTTTATGCCTTTAGATTACAAGGGTATGCGACGTTGGTTCAAAACTTGATGGACGCCATTCAGCGCAGGAAGGACATCGAGACCAAGATGCTGCAGCTCAACCTGAAGTTGTACACGTACAAGCGCGAATACGACGAAATGGCCTTCAAGGCGTACGACGGAAGGGAGGAAGACTTGAAGAAATGTACTAGCTGAGGTTCTCAAAAGCCCGCCGAACCCGGTTGACGGGTCATCCCGATGAGGGCTGCCGGAAACTTGCTCACCATCCACCCCAAGCTTACCAATAGAAATCACGCCACCGTGGACAATTTTCTGCGACGAAGCGACCGGAGAGGAATAATGTTCATTAATTTGCTTTCCCGTTATGTCTACATGATTTTGATTGTTGTACACGTCCGTCCCAAGAACCCCCCAGCGAGTCTTTTACACCTGGAAGCCGTATCCAGACATGCAGGTCCGGTACTGCTCGACCAAGGACTTGCAGTCGGCGGCGGGGTCCTTGGCCGTCGAGAAGAGCATGCACTCGTCGCGCTTCGACTTTTCGTCCTTGCACACGCAGCAGGGCTACCGGGTTGTAGGTTAGAATCGGTAATTGGTTCGGATTCGGAGGCGGGTTCGAGGTGTGTGGTTTCGGTTCTTCTTACCTTGGGCTTGTTGACTTGCTCAGTGGTCGTCGAGGCGGCGGCGGCGGAAGCTGGAGGGATGGTTAGCCGACAAGCGCAAGAAGACGAAGAGGCGCGCGCACAGCCCAATTGGCGCGGCGCGGGAGTCTGATGGGATTGCTTACAAGGAGGAGCAGGCATTGTGCTCGAGGGACCGCTTGGTAGAGATGAGGGCGTTGATTGTGAAGCTCCCATTTTCGAAGGTTGACCTGGTGCTTGAGCTGGAGTCGGTATTAATTGTTAGGGAAGAAGCGCTAAAATTCGATGGAGTCGACTTTTTATTCGCAGTGACAGGCGGGAAGGAGGAGGGATGGCGATTGCGCAGGGGCGCGATTTCTAAGCTGGGTGGATGACCAATCATTTGTCGTTGCTCACGTGCTGGCGCGGCGGCTTCGCGAAGGGAAGGAAGGGGAATTGAGTTGCTGACGTCATTTCAGAGCGCGGACGTGTCTGGAGCTTCGCGGGGTGTTAATGAATCGGAAGAAGAAGCCATCACATGTGCCTGATGGATAAAATCTTCAAATTCTTTGACTCTTCAGACAAAGGAGATCGGCTGTTCTCCCGTAATGCCTCCGGCGTCCCGATGATTTCGGCTCCACCTGTCAATGGTGGGATGCCGGAGGGCAAGCTCTAGCGCCCCCGGATTTACGGATGGATGCAAAAGTTGAAGAATTTACGGACCTCCGGCTGGCGGTGGGACCCGCATCTCGGGACCGATGCTGTAGAACAACCATTCGCAGCTGCAACCTTGGCTGATGAGTGTCATTGTACTGTAAATTTTTCTTGTTCGCCAGCTGGATCCATTAGAACAGAACCACGAATATTTGCTCTTTTAGCTAGCTCATTCCGTGCCGTGATTCTCACTATGCTCAACTTGGAAGGAAACCTGCCTGACATGGCGAACTGGTCTCGTTCAAGGCAAACTCCAGTGCTACCCGCCCAATGTTTGAGTAATCTGTGCCACTTTTCAATTCACCATAGATTGTGATATAATATTGAAGAACCCTTTAGATCTGGTCTTTATAATTCAGCAGCAAGGTCTCCTAGAATGGACTTCTTGGGTTCCTTCACTCAACAAGTACCAATGCTCAGACTAGTATCCAAAGTACGAGCACAATAATATTGAGAGAACTACGTATGTACATGAGATCTAGGAATTCCTTAGAATAGTTCTAATCATCAAGTTTTGCAGCGAGTTGGGATTCGTCTATTCCACTGATATAGGTACTCTCTTCACCAAGTGCGCAGTTCAGTATCCCAGCAGGCAACCATATAGTAGAGTACGTATCGTCATGTTCCAAGATCACATCTTGGGGCAAACCATCGACGATCCTTCAGTACTACGACCAAGGTCGATACTGAGACGTCGAATATGCACGCGGGATCTTGTTTTTTCTCTGGCACACATGTTGTCAACAGCCAGGCGGAGGACTACCCCATTTGACCATTGTTCTGTGCCATTTGCAGCGTGTATGTATCGCAGTCACCCTCCTTGACCGGAGTGTTCGCCCCGATGACTGCTACACCAACTCAGGTCAATTCCTGTTTGGTGTCCGATGTTTCATGTTCTTGGTGTAAGGTAGACATTAGGCATCACCAAGTTGACGCGGATGGTGCCCCCCCGGAAGCCACACCTTGGATAAAACAATTGAGTTTCCCTCTGCTCCCTCCCGGAGGTACGAGGAAAATCCGAGACGGCAAACTAGACGCGCGGATGTCCTTACGTTTTGGGCAACGAATTGTGGCGAGTTTGAACTGTGTGTGAGTCAGCAGCCAAAAAATCAAGGTGTGAGGCCGCGCCAGTTGATTGCGGGGAAGGTTCAGTTCACCGACCAGCAACGAACCATCAACAAGACGACGAAGCAGGGAAATTCACCCAGCTAAACAATACACCGAAATACCCGCACATCGATATCGCCGAGCCTCCGAAGTGGCGACCGTCGTTCAAACCAATTCGCCCTCCATCTTGGTCGCCGAAGCGTGTCCGTTTATTGGCTGCCTTCGGCTCCGTCGGGACCGAACGAGTCGACTTCCCACTGGGAGCGAGCAACAACTCGCCTTTTGGTGGACGCGCGGCAAGTTGCAAGGCCCGAACGGCGGTCCTTCTTCAATGGTTCGACACCTGGAGCAAGCGAACCAAACCGAAGCCGTTCAGCCCTACTGCCTGATTTGGTGACGTGTGTGCCTGTTTGCCTCCATGTGCAGGCGTATTCGCCGTATAAGTTAAGTTGCTGGGAGGTAGTATATGCCGGAAAAGGTATATAAGGTCGGCGGGCATCCCTCGTCATCGTCTCCCCATCTCCTCCATCTCTCACTCACACCTTTCAACCTCCTGTCCTCCCTATTTTTCCAACCTACCTACACCTAACAACCAACAATCACAACACACACCACACACCACACCACACCACAGAGCAAGTGCTTCACCATGAGTCCGCAGCAGCAGCATTATTCCATGCCCTTTTGGGACTTCATCCAGTCTCTGGATCCCAATCACGGCACTGGCCGCGGAGTTGACCACACTGCTCCTCCTCCCCCTTTCCCTCCCTTCGGCGCCGGCTTCCCCTTTGGCGGGCCCGGCCATCACGGTGCCCATCCTCCTCCTCCTCCCCCTGGACCTCCCGGGGCTCACCACGCTCCTCCTCCTCCTCCCTACGGTCAAGGTTTTGAATACGGTCCCTGGTTTCACGGCGGCATGGGCGGCGGCGGCTGGGGCCACCACGATGGCAGACGAGGCCATCACGGCCGCCATGGTCATGGCCATGGAGACGCCATGAACGAAGGTGAGGCTAGTGCTGAAGATGACTGGGTCGAAGCCTCGGAAGTTGAGCGCGACGTCGACATGGAGAAGCGCGGCTCGCCCGATACTGTTGTTGGCGATGCACCCGATCCCGACGTTGTTGTCCCCGAGGACGACCAGGCTCCTCCTCCTCACCCGCGCTTCGGATTCCGGGGCGGCCGAGGTAGCCGAGGAGGACGCGGCGGATGCGGTGGTCGCGGCGGCCCAGGCGGTCCAGGTGGCCGTGGCGGTCGCGGTGGATGCGGTCGCCGAGGCAGAGGTGCCTTCTTCGGCCCGGGTTCCCCCCGTGGTCATCATGCTCGGGGCCCTCCCCCTTATTCGGGCTTCCCCATCGACTTTGCCGGCCTCATGCGCGGCTGGGGCGACCACCCCCTGACGCGCAACATCCGCGACCACGCCCAGCGCTTCCAAGACGCCTATGCCGCGGGTGAAGCCGACAGTGACACCTTCACGCCTCCCGTCGACATCTTCGACACAGAGAAGGCTTTCGTCCTGCACGTGTCCCTCCCAGGCGCCAAGAAGGAGGACATTGGCGTCAACTGGGACGCCGACCGCAGCCTACTCAACATTGCCGGCGTGGTTCACCGCCCCGGCGACGAGGAGTTCCTCGCCACGCTGTCGACGAGCGAGCGCAAGGTGGGTATGTTTGAGCGCAACGTGACTCTGCCCCCTGAGGGCTCGGAGCGGGCCGACGAGGTTGACGGCTCCGGCATCTCCGCCAAGATGGAGGACGGCGTCCTCGTCATCACCGTGCCCAAGGTCGAGAAGGAGTGGACCGAGATTCGCAAGGTCGATATCGAGTAAACTACTATACCTGCATCGTCTCTTGACCTGCCAACTACAGTACCTACCAATGCAATACACGGTAGGTGTATCCGAATTGCTACGAGTGCTTGTCAAACAAGAAAAAGAGAAAACCACGAAAAAAAAAAGAAAAATGAAGAAACAGGAAAAAAATGGAAAAGAAAAAAAATAGTCAACAAAAAGAAATTTGAGCATACAATAGTTTAATAAACATGAATTGTGGTGGACATCCGTGCCTTTATTCTCGTCCGTGTGTGAGTGAAGTCAAAAGTCACCAACTCGGCAGTATCCGTATCTGCGCTATGATTCCATGAAAGACCTCTCCGTAATCAGAACCGGTAAAACCGGCAGTAACGTCCAAGCAGAAACGCCCATAACACCAATCTCAGGAGAAGTTCATCTCGACAACAAAACTTGCCTCGTCGCAACACGGCGACTTCAATATAGACCAGACTATCAAAATGGCTCCCATCAAATGATCCCCGAATAGCTCAGCTGGAAGAGCGTTCGGCTGTAACTGCCCCTATCGTTACCGAAAGGTCACCTGTTCGAGCCAGGTTTCGGGGACTTCCTTCACTTTTTGCCTCGTCGCCATATTTTTTTGTAAATGATTAGATACTCGGATGGTATTGGATTTGATATTTCTAAAAGGAGGTGGTGATGGCTACTACCAAGGTATCCTTTTGGTTGTCAATTGCCTCATCGGCATTTTTGCACGCATGTTCAGTCTCATTGTCCGGCTCCAAGTGTCTCAGCTATTTTTATATGGCACTCATTTTCCACGGAACGAACACACACACACCTCCATTCCAAAGAGTCGTCAACAACTCGTCAACATGTCTTCATCAGTATTAATATGGTAATCTGTATTCAACCGCAGGAGTCGAGTCAAACACGTCTGCGCCCAGGTCTATGCTATGCCTATGGGGGTATATGCTGGCGATAATGTGTCAAGGTAGGTAGGTAGAGTAGAATCCAAAGGCTCCGGGAAGCCACATATCTTTCGTTCGCGGGGTCCCGTTCTAAATAATAAGAAGAAGAAAAAAAGGGGAGGGAAGGGGTGAATATAACCAAAAGCCGAAAAATGCCAACAATAAAAAGACTCTTCTCTTTTTTGTAAAGGAGGGGTGTTGCGCGTTTCTTCGTTCAATTTGTGAATGAACCAAAACCAATTCGTTTCCTCCCAAGAAAGAATAACAAAAAAAGGGGGCAAAAAAACAGGAACCAGAAACTCCGGGCATCCGAACATCAAGTCATCAAAAGGGGCATGTGAAGAGTGACAAAAAGGGCAGATATCGCATCTGCAAAGAAGAAAAAGGCTCACTTGGCCAGCTCCCGCGTAATCTCCTCGCGTACGCGACGACACCACGCGAGGATAGCAGCGTCAAAGTCGACCCAGACGCGAGGAGCGCTGTCGTAGACGATACCAAGAGCGTCAATGGACAGCATGACCTCGAAACGCAGCTCGGCGGCCTTTGCCCAGTAGCGCAGGTTGTCGGCGCAGCGGTAGGGTTTCTGCGTATCCGTGTGGAAGGACCCGATGGCGCCGAAGCGCCGCCGAGACTTCTTGACGGCCGAGTTGTGCAGCTTGACGAGGCGCAGGCCGGTGCGGAATGCGGTGAGGAATGGGGTCGGGGCCGTAGCTGAGGGGTCCGCGGGCGTCCACTCGGGGAGCGGCTCGGCCGAGGGGTCCATTGACATGAGGAACTGGCGCTCACGCTCAAGCTCGCGGCCGGTCCAGTCGCCGGATAGCCACGTCCAGCCGGCGCGCTCCTCCTGCTCGGCGTCTTCAATCTCCTGCTCGCGCTCGAGGATGCTGAGGACGCTCTCGACCCACGTGTCGACCGTCTTAATCTCGTCCTCGCGCATGCCGTCCTTGAAGTTGCGCGTGGCCATCTGCTTGAGCACTTCCATGACGGCCAGCAGGTCGGCGCGGATCTGCTTCTCGGGCTTGATGGCGTCGAGGCGATCGGGCAGCTCGTGGGCCGTGTAGTACATCTTGGCGGCGCGTATGGCCAGGGTGACCACGTCGAGCATGTTCATGCCCTGGAGCTCGAACCAGCCCTGGGTGTTCTCCTGAGGCATGTTAGGGAACTTGGGTGCATCAGGAGGCGCGTGGAAAGTGCCCGCCTTTCGTTGTTTTACTTCACTCAACGCCTTGGCGGCGTCTCCGAGGGACTGCTCGAGGTCGGCTTTGAGCTCGAGGATGGAAGGAGGCTTGGGTACGGGCTTCTCGCGGTGGTGATAGGTGCTGACCGTCGGGGGCAGCATTCCGGGATCGGAGTCGTCGAAGGCGTCGTCGTAGAAGTCGTTGATGTCGTCGTCGACGGGCGACTCGACCATGGAGCCGGCGCCGAAGTCGGGGCTGCCGCCCATGGAGGCGTAGGTCGAGTCGTGGTCCGAGGCGATGAGGGTTGGCGAGAGGGTCAAGCCGCTGGTATCGAGAGCTGAGAGGTCGAGCGTTGCTCGCTGCTGCTGCTGCTTCTTGCGAGCGAGCTGTCCCCCCTTGCCGTCCAACAAGCCAGTGCGAGCAAAGTAGTACTGCAGATGGGCAATACTACCGAGACTCATGACGCTCTCACGCGACTTGGCACTCGCGGCGAAGTCGGTGGCCTGCGGGCGCATGTATCCGCGGCGGCGGTGGTGCGGGCGGCCATCGAGGGAGTAGCTGGAGTGGCGCGAGGTGGCCGAGATGTCGGAGCGGCGCGTCGAAGTAGACGAGGCGAAGCTGGCCGACGACTGGCGGGACAAGGCCACGCTGCTGCCGAGAGAGTCGCGGGACGATGTTGACGAAAGACATCGCGATAGCGGAGGAAGAGCCCCGATGGCCGGCGTTGGTAACGCGTCGGGCGGAGGCGAGTCGCATCGGAACGAGGGCGGCCCATTCGCGGTAGCCATGACGGAGTCTGTCATGCCCTGGGGACGGGATATCTTATATGTGTGTAACGTGAGGGGCTGCAGTGGTGATTGAGAGGTAGTGGTCGTAGTAGTAGTCGAAGTAGGGAGCGGCTGCAGTGGTTTAGCGGTTGGTGTGTTCGTAGTAGAGAGCAGTGGTGATGGTATAGATGTAGCGAAGTGGTGGTATAGTGTAGTGTTGTGATGGTCTTGTTATTGTTGTTGTTGTTGTCGTCGTGATAGTGGCGTGCAGCAATCAACAACAACCCAACCAGTTCGAGCACTTGGAAGAACGAGCGAGAGAAGGGCAACAGAAAGCAACAAAACGCTGGGTACGGTAAAAAGCAGACGGACAATTCTGAAGAGGGGAAAGATGGACTGGGCAATGGAAGGGGCGGTTTAGTACATTTCCAGGGGGGTTGTGATTTGGTGTGTCCCGGGTTTTAGGCTGGTTGGCGGGACAGGAGACACTGACCGGGGGCCTGGTTTCTGAGAGAAATTGCGTCGGCCTTTTTTGTTCCTTTTTTCCTTCCTTTTTCTTCTTTTTCTCTGGGACCGCCTTGTGGAAATGATGATAGGTGCTGCACGGCGTCAGTAACTGTTCATCCTGTTGGAGCTGCGACGTGTGAGGTTCATCACAAGAGAGATCACGGGCGGTGATGCCTTTTTACGTAGTATCGTCGGGTTCCGGGTCTTTGGGAAGGTGCATCCAACAAGAAGAAAGGAAGAACACTGGTTAAATAAATAATCAAATAAAAACAATGCATCCCAACAACCAGCAAGAGAACACCTTCCATTTCACCCCCTTGTCCACAGTGGCGATGGCTTCCTGTGTGCGCGTGTTCATTTCCAATCAATTCTTAGTCATCCCGCAAAGATCAATCAATGGCGTTCCATCTCCTCACGTACGAATACGCAACCAGTTCGTCCAGGTGCTCATATCCCCAGCAACACGCCTTTTCCGTTCGGCCTCCCGCGATCCAATCCCCTAGTCTCCTCCAGATTGATTGACCGTCGGCATTCCGCGGCCCCCTCCCCTTTCGTTTCGTTTTGTTCCTCTTCTTGCTTGGTCTTCGCTCCTTGCCAACTTTGTTGTTGGTGATGATGATTTATTACCCATCCGGCCACAGCAGTTCGTGGGCTGCACTCGATGCGGCCGCAATGAGCCAATGGCTTCCAATTCGTGCATACAACTGCCACTTCGTGCTACGCGTCCAACTGCCTCGATCCTCTCCTTCTCATTCGCTCACACCGAGTCCAGTCCCAGTGTTACCCTTCTCTCTCGACTTCCGTCTCCGTCCAGGCCACCCTTCTTCCTTGCTCCGCTCTGTTTCGGCATTGTCCGTCATCAGCATCGTGGAATCCTACCAAAATGTTTTCGTCTGTCAGCTTCCTTCGGCATCCGAATTAAGCAAATGGTCACCCGGTTGGCTGGACATTGACTGAGAATTGTCTTGGGAGGTTGGTCACTGGTGTATCCCGTAAGAGGCGGGCGCAAAAGCCAACTTTGCCATGATTTGACAGGTCATGTCCGCAAATAGAGCACAGTCTAAGCCCTGTCATTCTTGATCACTCCCGAGTCGTCGTGGGAACTATAACTCGTCCCATATCGATATATTCCATCGCCGTGTCACCAAGGTTGGCGATGCTTTTGGGAGGCTGGCTACACGCAAATATATCCGTACGGCTTCAACCGTGCATGGCTTTTGAGGATACTTTGCTGGTACCTCGTTCGGCACACTCTCTCTTGTGTCCCCCCAGCCTCGCAGCGCGTCTGCTCTGTGCTTCATTTCACGATGCAGGAGATGCATGCATGCTGCGGGACATTTGACGTGGCTTGCAAGGAAGTCAAGCGACACCCAACTGCAAGTCTACAGAGTCCATCCGAAAAGGCCCGTCTCCTGAATCCAGCATCTCAACTCTCTATTGAACCTCTCTCGCATTGATCTTGACTGATGATGATGGAAGGTTGGGACGGATATTCGGTGATGATGAATTCGCATCCCCGCCTCGAGCCGGGACCCTTGAAGAATTCCGTGGAGCCAACCTCTCTTCCTTTGCTTCTTTGAGCTCCATCATCCCTGACTGGCTTGACCCCTTGACGTCTCCCCCCGGCCAGAAAAAGATTCTCAAAATCACGTCGACCCGCAGTCGATGCAACGCCCCTCCCCGAGTCGTGCAGCGGGACCACGTTGATTGGACCTTTGTCTCCCTGGTGCTTGTTTTTCCCGGGAGGGCTCCAACTTGACGCGACGGGATGAAGAGAGGAGGGATGCTTCTGGAGTCGCGAGATGAGGTCTTTGGTGATGAGGTCTTCTGATGAGGTCTTGATCAGCCATCGATCAGACCTCGACGAGGCGTCCTCACCAAGGGCAATCAACTCGTTGTTGCCCGGGAACAGCCCAAGCTAGTTGCAATAGTCGATGACAATCGTGGGTGTAAGTTTGAGAGCTGTCATGGCAATTAAAATGGCAGTCCGAAGTACGGACTACTCCGTGCAAGTACATACGAATACAGGGGGAATGCGAACCGATTCCAATCTTCCAATTCCAAAGGAGATGCATCTCGTCTCGCCTTCGGCTTTAATTATTCCTGCTCGTGTCCCTGTCTTTGTTTTATTTTCCCGCCCAAATCTGTGAGCATCTGCGGGTGCCTCTTGCCTTTCTTGTTTGATTTCGTTTCTTTTGCGGCTTTGCCTGTTCTTGTTGAATGTTCTTCCTTGTTGTTTCCTTGGAGGCCTACAAATTAAAATCTGAAGTGTTCAATCTTGGGAGACATTGCCGACCCAATTGATAACGTATCATTCATTCCAAGCTACAAAGGCCCTCTCTCTCTGGCCTGTTGCGTTTCATTCGAGTATCACCTGACCCCTCGCTGCCCTACGAAGGAGCATGTCGATTTGATATCAATGGAAGCAGTAGAGGAGTGAGGTGATCAAAGAATCAACCAAAAAAGCAAAGATGAGACAGACACATGCAATAAATAGTACTAGACCACCGTGAATCGATAAATCGACCAAAGCAGATCATCGCATACGAGTCCATGACCATGCGACCATTCAGCTCGAGGGAGGTTGGAGTCAATGAGCGGCTACCGAAGAGGTACGCCCGCTTCGCAGTGTCTCGAACGTCCCGACAAAGTGCATCCTAGGTACCGCTTCCTTCCTGCCCTGCCCTGGACATGTAATTTTCTCCCCTTCCCTTTCCCTTGATCAATCTTGCATCTCCATCCAATTCCCCTTCCCTTCTGTATTCTTCCCTCTTCAATTCCCTTCCATTCTCTTCTCGTTCTTCCCACCCACGTCGACGCTTCCGGGTGCTTTTTTTATTTTTCGTTTATTCGATTTCGACTTCTTTATTCCCTGCGTCCTTATCTACGACTCCTCTCCCCCCATCAAACAAACCACCGACGCATCCGGCATCCAGCAACTTCCATTGACAGTAGCAACTTACTTGCTGCACCCCCGACCCCGTCTTCGTCACATGAGACGTCGCGGCACTCTCCAGCCATCATCACAGCGCTCCATTTGCCGACAGAAATCACCACGCGCCTTCCAGGAACCGCCCAGGAACCGCCAAGGATCACGCCTCCCGAAGTCGCCTCGGCCAGCAGCAGCCTTCTTCCCTTCCACCTCACCAACGTCTCCTTCCACCCTTCTGAAGCCCTCTCCGAACGGGCTGCATTCCTCCCGCCTGGGGTGCCGCCATAGTTTTTTGGGCACAAGCCGGCAGGGCCCTGACGGGTAGCCTACCTTAGCCCCAGCGACTACCCGACGCCGCCAACTGACTGGGCCAACACATCATTGCACATCAATCTGGCAGCCGATCCCTTCTTTCTGCAGGTGCCTGCTTGCTGCTGGGGGGAAGTCGGGGACCCTCGGGCCTCCAATCGCGACCGCACTCGCCGCCGCATTTCGAACTCTCTGGTCCTCAGGCCATCTCCACCACCACGCCCAATTGACAGGCTGAAGCTCTCTGTTTCTCGCTCAGCCCATTCGCGCCCATTCCGCCCACCCCCGTCCGTCCATCCCATCTCCCATCCTGCTTCTCTCACATCCAGTCGCTCCCTTGCGAGTCCATCCAGCCCCGGCACTTTTGGGGGCCCAGGCATCGGCCCTGTTCTTCTCTGAAAGCAAGCAGTCACCTTGCCCTTCGGCTTCTCTGCAGTACCGAACAAGTCAACTGTGGCCATTTGGGCACCCACGCAGACGACACACGCACGACGCCAGACAAGATCGCCCGCGACGTCGAATCCCGGCAACTCGCCCTCGTTTCCTTCGCAATCCAAACCGCACCCTCGCCATTCTTTCCCACCCCGTCCCTCGCCTAGTTAGGGGCTCTCTGTCTTCGCTGATTTCTGAAATCCGACACGCCAAAAAAAAAAAATTTAACAGGATTGGCCTACCTCCCTCGATTTCAAGGGGGGGTCGCATCCAGCGATTAAATGAGTGCCAGCCTGTCAATTTCGACGACGCCTGCCGTCGACCCCGTGACGGCTCTCGATATCTCACAACACAGCGACTCGGAGGACTCGTCCATCCCCATCACGCCCTGTTCAATCGACAACTCGGCAAAGAGATTCAGTGCCATCGACGCCGCCGCCCCTACAACTACCACCGCTGCAGACTTGGGCGTGGGCCTGACCAACGACCTCCACCAGCGCGACCAGGACTACGATGCGCCCGCCGGCCTTCTGAAATTCGCTGACGTCCCCAGCCAGCTCTCTCACCTGCCCTTCACCCCCGGCTCGACCGACACCTCCTCCACCCGCGCCCCGGATCCAAATTCGATCTCATCCTCTTCCAAGAACACCATTTCAACCAACCCCTCCCAACCCTCCTCGCCCTTGCCTGCCGCCCTCCGAAAGACGTCGCCTGGATTGGCTGCTCGCCTCAAAGCTCTAGGTTTCGGCACCGCCAAATATCCCACCGTCTCAAATTCTCCCCAGTTCGATCACATCGGTCGTCTCGACGAAGAGCACCTACGCGAGTTGGACGAGAAACACCAAGCAGGCTCCATCACTTCGGTCATCACACGGCGCGGTCGCCCGTGGAAGGGCGTCTATCCCAAGGGTGCCGCCGCCGGAGACCTTGAGCTAGACGTGCCAGAAATCAAGACCGACGACGCCTCGCCCACCGTCAACGTGCTGCCGGAGATTGAAGCCCCTGATCCCCTGGACATGGACACATTCAAGTACCGCCTCCCCGACCACACCAACGGCAATGGGACAAAGGTCACTCTCGATACACGTCGCGAACACATCGAGCGATCCACGGCCCCTCCAACCCCCGATGAAGCCACCGTGCCCCCTCCACCTCCTCCCAAAGACACGCCCCCTGCTACTACGCCTGCACCAACCACTCCTCCAAACGACTTCCAACCGCATTTCAACAGCTACTTCACCCCGAGTCACACTCGCCCGGGCTCAATCTACACCTTGTCACGTGTCTCGTTCGCAAATCAGCTAGCCCAACTCACCTCCCTACAGATCCCCGACTCTGATTCGTTAGCGAGCCAGGTCGCTGCCATCCCGACGGCCCAGCACGCTGCCAAGGCTCTCATCAATGCTGCCGATCAAATTAGGAGCTGGATCAGCAAGGCCTCCGAGGTTGTCGATGGTCTCGACAGCGACGACGATGTCGAGTGGGCGGCTGCCGGAGGACGAGAAGGACTTGCCGAGGTGGAAAACGCCATCGCGCGCTTCGAGGGATTGGTCAACGCATACGTCTGTGCCATTGAGCAGCTGCAGAACCGAGAGGACATTGCCAATGTTCCCCTCGTCGACCTCAACCAAGCTGTTGCTCAGATGGAGGCTGTCATTAAGGAGTGGGAGAAGATTCGGCGCTCTCTACAAATCGTGAGAGGCCAGGTCGAGATTGCCATGGAATGGGAGGAGCTTTGGAATAACGTCCTCGGCGACATACAGGGGGAGATGGACGAGCTCAGCAGGCTCGTGTTCGAGATGGAGGAGCGTCGTCACAAGAGCCTCATGGCCGCCGCCAGCGGTGATAGCGTCGACATTGGCGACTTGGAAACCATTGTCGAGGAACAGCCTCCCGCCCGACTGCAGGCCCCGAACCGATACAGCATGCCGCCGGCCTTCCCAGTGAGCCCCGGCTCCCCTGGCACACCAACGCTATCCCAAGACGACTCCAGCCTCCTTGCCCTCTTTGCTCGCATGCAGCCTCTGAGGGCTTCGCTCGACTTTCTGCCAATGCGTCTGGCCGTCTTCGAGACGAGAGCAGAGAGGTCGTTCCCCACGGCCTGTGACGAGCTCATGATGCGGCACGAAGGCCTCGACGCCAGCTACAAGAAGCTGGAGAAGGACGCCGAGTCTCTCCGCAAAGAGCTCGGCGAAGACAGATGGGTCATTGTCTTTCGTGGCGTTGGACGTCAAGCTCAGAAGATGCACGAATCCGTCGAGCGGTCTCTGCTCAAGCTTAAGGAGGCGGTGGATTCTGGTCTTCACTTGACCAACCAGCCCGCCATGATGAAGAAGTTGGAAAGCTACGAAGCCAAGAAGACGCATTACGGTTCCGCCATCGAGCGAGTGCTAGGCATCATCGACAAGGGTGTCAGCGATCGTCTGACGGTGAACGGGGAGATCTTGCGACTGCATACCGACATGCAGGCGAGATGGGAATCGCTCAAGTTCCAGATGAGAGAGGCTGAAGTCATGATTGAGGACATTCAAGCGGAAAGGAGTCAGCAGCTAAGAGATTCCATCTCGAGCATGCTTTCCAATGACGTATCTACCGTGGGGAGCGGACGCGAGACTCCCGGAAGCTCGCCGCCCTCGTCAGTCATCATGTCAAGCCTCGGCCTCGAACCTTACACGCCGACTTCCAAGCCCGCCAAAGCCAGACCGGCAAACGGCCCCAAGGCTCGTCCCATTCCTACCAACCGGCGGCATTCGTCGCTCCCAGCGCCCACATCACATCTTGGCAGGAAACCGGGCTTCTCTCGGCTCTCGACAGTCGCCCATCCCGTGTCCACCCCCCCTATCACCCAGTCGAGGCGACCTACTTCAAGAGCCGACAACCGACCCCGCTGGAACGCCTCAGTCAACACCAGAACGGTGGACACGGGCCACAACTTCAAGCCTCTCACTCTCACGACCCCCAGCCCCTATGCCAAGAAGAGCCCCGCAACTCAACGATCGGTCAGCTCCCTCACCCCCGGCTCCGGCTCGAGGCTGCCGACTCTGCGCAGTCCCGCGACCCGTGCTGGTTCCGAGTCTCCACGAATGTCTCCTCGGGTCAGCGCTTCTCCACGAACCGAACGGGTGGACGATACCCCCACTAGACCTGGGCATTCTCGCCTTTCGTTCCGGGAGCGCCTTTCTTCCCCCGGCCCATACTCACAGCAGGCTACCAAACCCCGCCTGAGCACTCACGCGTCGGCCTCATCTGTTGAAGCCGGTCGACGGTCCTCATTGCAAGCGACAAGGCCATCGGCAGCTGACCTCGAGCAACGAAACAACAGACCAGCCAGCTCTCTGGCCTCTTCAAGGAGAAGCAGCCTTCTGCCCCAGACGAAGGGAAAGGAGAGCGAGACGGGTCGAAGCAGCCCCCAGGCTATTGCAGGGGCCAGAACGGCGATGCGCAAGGCTGCTCCTGTCGATCCCAACAAGCCTCGATGGAGACATTAACGACATTTTTCTTTCGATGCTCCAAGCGTTTTGAGCAGCGTTGCGACTCCCGGGATTGCCGCTCAACTTGTACTCATATTACACATTTTCTTGTTACGATTTGAATTGTTCAGCACTGCTTCAGATTGTAAATACGGCCGGTTCTAATAGGGATTAGAGCTCGGCGTGCCAGCCAGTGCTAAGGAAACCCATTTGCTTACATAGCATGGCGCAAGGGAGAAGGGACAAAGATGGTTCAGACGACGGAGTTTTACAGGGCACGAACGACCAAAGGAGCGTGGGATTGTATTAAGTCTAGTTCTCTTTGGGGATCTCGGGGCATCGTTTTGCCAGGGGATACCCATTTATGTCTCGTTATTTTTTCGTGTATGGATGGCTCCCTCCCCCCCAACATTTGAAATAGTCAACCTTTTTTACGCCTTGTAATACTTTAGAGGCAGGGATGGAATGGGATTGACTAGCAGACACGAGATTCATTGCAGTTGAATAAGGAGTTTGATACCCACAAGCCAGAGTGCTGAATACCATACCATGTCTCGATGACGATTCTTTGTTCCACTTTGTGATGTATTTGAATACGTGAGTTCCGCTTCTCATTTCATGTCTAGTAATTTGGATGCCTAGATCAGGCATCCATCCATACTTTGTGAAGAGAAACTACCTCGACTGATGCACCCGCCCACACGCCCATTCGCCCCGCCAACGAAGAAGAGCAAAGAAACCAAGCCAAAAATGAAACTCCCCCAGGAAAGAAAACCATGTAAAATGTAAAAAAAGGCCCTGGCCGAAACGTAACTGTTGCATTTCACGTCGTCAAAAAAACGCCTTGTGCGTCTCCGTTCCCAGTGTATCCCGCCCGTTCTTTCTCCTTTTCAATATCCCCTTTCTCTCTCAGATGGACTCTCAAAAAAAAGTCTCGTGTCCTCGCTCACATGGGCATGATGCCAATCCCGCTGGCAGGCTTTCGAGGAGCCTTCTTGGTCCCGAGGCCACCAGCTCTCGACGAGGCGGAAGAGCTCCCCTTGCGGCCGGTACCGCCGGCCTTGCGCTGCTTGCTCACGCCCGACGCGGAAGCCTTCCGGAACGTCTTCCTCCCCCCGGACGCCTTCCTGCCGCCCCTGCCGCCCGACCTGGCCCTGCCGGGACCCTGCTGGCTCTGCAGGCCGTTGAGCTTGGAATGCCAGGCCTGGACGGCCGGACGGGGAGCCGCGCCGTTGCTAAAGTAGTGCGAATGCTCCCCTCGGTCGTCTTCTTCGTCCTCGTCGTCCATCTCGACCTCTGAGCTTATCAGATCGACCACCTCCTGGTCGCCGCCGCCGCCGCTGCCGGCTGAGTCGGGGCCCATTATCTCCAGAAAGAGCTTGTGTTGTCTCTTCAGAACGTTGAGGATCCGAGGCCCGTACTCCTTGACCTTGTCGGCGTCGATGCCGGGGATGCGCGTCATCTGGGCCAGCGAGACGGTCCAGTGAATGGCCATTTGCTGAAAGTGCGATTCGGTGAAGAGAGGTTTCCTGATTTCTTTGTTGTTTCGAATCCGCTCTTCCAGCTCCTTTGCTTCCTGGACAAAGCCGTGGACAATGTCTTGGTGAATGTCTGGCAGGCCTTGCAGGCCAATGTTGGTCGGCAGAGCTGGCCCAGGTCTGGCTGCCGGTGGCTTCGCTGGTCGGTGTCGAGGCAGAGTCTCGAAGGCATCGTCGTCATCGTCTTCTTCTTCTTCTTCGTCTTCGTCCTCGTCGGGGACGATGAATCCATCATCCTCATACTGGTTCTGCGCAAGTCGAGTGTTATTCGTAGTGCGTGACTTCTTCGGCCGTCTCTCCACGGGCGACGACACGTAGGTTGAAGGAAGCGCCGAGTTATTGCCATCCTTTGCTTTCTTGGTCGTCTTCTTAGGCTTGGCCTTTGCCGACTTGGGAGGCGCATCGTTGACTTGGATCGTCAACATCAGCTTCCGCCGTTTCGACAAAAAGTCCAGCATGCTCGGCCCGGGTCGCAGATATTGGATCGCTATTCCGTAGTTGCCCACCACGTTGTCTTCGGTAAAGGCCTTCTCGGCCAGAAGCTTGTCGATGATCCTCTCCAGCTCGTGCTTCTTCATGCCCTTTGCCATGCCGAACCATTCGTCCGACATCTGTCGCTCTTGTTTGGGATACTTCTTGCCGAGGAGAATCTCTGCACACTGCGCCGGTGTGATTCGCCTCTGGGCCTGGATGACGCGGATTGCAGCGATGGCGTATTCTGAGAAATCCTGTTCCTCAAAAGTCAAGCCAGCTTTGCAGTTGTCGCACGCCTTCTCGCACTGCTCGGCCGTGAAGTCTTCGCCAAAGTATCGAAGGATCTCGGTTCGACGACAGTCCGACTTGTTGTCGCAGAAAGCCGTCACTCGGTTCAACATGACCATCTGCCGCTCCTTCTGCTCGTCGTTCCCATCGCCGTCCGCAATCAGCTTCTTGAGGACCCTTATATCCCCCTTTCCGTAGTATAGAATGCAGTCGGAAGGGTTACCATCTCTCCCAGCACGGCCAGTCTCCTGGTAGTACCCCTCCAAGCTCTTGGGCAGTCCGTGATGGACCACGAATCTCACATCGGGCTTGTCGATGCCCATGCCAAAGGCAATCGTCGCCACCACCACCTTGACGGCTCCCCGCTGCCACGAAGTCTGGACCTCGACCTTCTCCTGCGGGTCGATAGCGGCGTGGTAGTGGCGGGCTGTGATTCCGTGGCCGCTGAGCTTCTTAGCAACATCCTCGGCCTGCTTCCTCGAAATCGTATACACAATGCCACTGACGCCTCGGTACTTCGCCTTGATCAGAGTAGCAATGCTCTCCGTCGCCACGTTGTTCGATCCCTTGGGGACAACTTCATAGTAGAGATTGGGCCGGTTGAAGCTCTGTGAGAAGGTCTGACAGTTGGCCATGCCCAAGTTGTGCCGGATATCGACAATGACGTTCTGCGTGGCCGTGGCCGTGAGAGCCATGACGGGCACTTCGGGATATCTCATCCGAACCTGTCCAAGAGTCTTGTAGTCGGGCCGGAAATCGTGCCCCCATTGGCTGACGCAGTGTGCCTCATCGATGACGAGCCGGGCAAACTTGCCCTTGCGGTACAAAGTCTGCAGCCCGTTGTTGAACGTCTGGTTCTTACTGACCATTTCCGGCGTCACGTACAGAAGCTCGACGAAGTGCTCGGGGCTCCGTTCGTTGAAGGCACTCATCACCTGTCTCTTGTACTCGGTCGAACACTCGCCGTTGAAGGCAACAGCTTGTATCCCCAAAGCCTTCATGTGGTCGACTTGATCCTGCATCAGACTGAGCAACGGAGAAACCACAATGGTCACGCCTCGCGTCGTGCCCGTCTTGACCACAGCAGGGAGTTGGTAACAAAGGGACTTTCCTCCGCCCGTGGGCATGAGAACGAAGGCATCCTTGCCTCCCAGCGTAGCATTGATGGCCTCGAGCTGGTTATGGCGGAACCCCTTCATTCTGAACCGATCTTTCAGCATCCTCTGCACTTCAGGGGACCACGGATGGCACATGAGCTCGCGCGGGATGCTCAACTGGGGCAACATGGGCGTGCCCTGCTTCCGAGAGGATGCCCGTGACGTGTTTGCGCTGTTTCCTGACGTCTCCAGGAAGACCTTTCTAGAGCTCTGGGACGGAGCTCCCAGCGACTGCCGAGACTCAAAGTCTTGAGCCAACGCAATCATGCCCTCTTCATCGCTGAAGTCGCTGAACTCGTCACCACGGCCGTGGTGCTGGTAGTGATTGGCTTGCGGCGTCTTCCGGGCTGCCGTGGCCGGTGCCTTCTGGGCTGACCGAGAAAGGGGTTCGAGAACATACTCATCGATATCGCTGAATGCATCCTCTGGAACGTCAAACTCGACCTCGGCCGCTGCCTGCATTGTTGCAAAGGACGTCTTTGTTTGCTTTTGCCGATACGGCGTCGTTGACGGCCCCTGAGAGCTCCTCGGGAAGGGGAACTCAGAAATGTCGTCCTCGTCTTGGGAGATGAGGCTTATTTCTGGAAGCTCCATGGTCTGGCCTGTCCTCGTCCAACCATGTCGTTGTGATAATTGCGTCTGATGCACCACTTGTGTTCCCGCCTCCGGGGGCATACGCTCTCGCGAGGCCGAAGACATGTTGACAAGGTTCTGACCCGGCAACTGAGTGTTCATCACCACCACTTGGCCAGGCGTCGAGCAACTGAAGCTGGGCGGCTTCGACGTCTGTAGTAGCGTTTCCTCGTCCAGTCCAACATCGTTGAAGGTCTTGAGAAGAGACTGCTCCATCTCCTGGATTTGATCCGTCAGGTCATCGAGGCGGGACTCATCCTCGTCCGTATCAAGGCCTTCCGAGTATGCCTTTGATATTTGCTGAACAAGCTTCTCGCGTTTCCCACAAATTTTCTTATAAGCGTCCATCGGGCCTGCCAATTCTTGGATGGCCCTCTGCTGCCGCTGCAGCTGTCCCTTTTTTGTTTTGATCTCAATCCGTCTCTCCTTCGGACAACGGTCTTGAATGGCCTTTTCAAAGATTTCATCGTTCTCCCGAATAAGCTCCTTGATGTAGTTGCCTCGTTTAGCCAGAAGATCTGGATCGGCAGAGAGATGGACAAATATCGCTGGTGTCTGGCTCGACGGCGCCACATCTTGGTCAAAGGAGTCCTCGACGATGACAGATTCCTCCTCCACCGGCACATCTGTCTGGACGCCCCTTCGTGGCGTGTTTCTGGACGCTGAACCACGCCCGGCTGATGGAGAACCTGGCACTCCTTGTGAAGCGAATCTCACCTCCGACTCAGCCACATCCGCTTGTGCTGGCAGTTGAGGAGAGGGTTCGCGTGGGGGCCTTGTATTGTTTCGGGATGGGGGCGTAAGAAACTCGTCCTCGGAATCGGCGATTACGATGTCTTCATTGCTTTTGGCTCGGACCTCTGCGGGGGTTTGTACACGGCGAGGCGATGGCTCCGGGCTTGACAAGTCGAATTGATTGCTCAGTTCTTTCCTGAAAACTGGGTAGAGCGGTGCAGAATCCACCTTCTTGGGTGTCTGCTCCCGGATGGCAAGTTGACTTTGCCGAGCCAATGCCTGTGCCGAGGGTGAGGGCATGTCACCAGGATCCTCTTCGAGAGATCCCAGTCTCTTGCTTGGGGATGCACGAACTGTGGCGTCTCTCTTCCTCCCTGACCTGGCGCTGCTGAACCCATCTTTCCGACGTGATATTGACCGACTTGGACTGGAAATGGGAGGATCGGTTCCAAGAATCTCGTACACGTCTGGAAAGTCGTCCAGGTCGATAAACACTTCTTTGTTGACATCTCTATTCTTCCGCTTCTTTCCACTCGACCCAGGTAAATCGGGGTTGGGTGGCAGATCATCCCGTTTCGTTTTGGCAGCGTTACCTCGTTGCAGTGATTCAGACGAGTACAGAGGGTCTTCGGTCAGGTCCATGCATTCGAGGTCGTTTGAGTCCAGGTCTGGAAAATCGGGACTACTCGAGCGAAATACTCGCGAATGTGCGACTTTCTTCTTTGGGGGGGACGCATCGTATCTGTTCGGCTGCGTACGTCGTTCGGGACTTCTAGTATCTGCTGCGAAGTCAGATTAGGCTCACATGGTCAACAGGTGGAGTTATGCTGACCGATTGAACGCTTTGCCTGGCTCTCGGGCTGGAGCGAGCGAAAACCCGTGGTGGACGCAGGCGTGAGGAGTTGCTGCTGTTGCTTGGAAACGAGACCGGGCTTGTTTGCTTTCACACTCGAGGTGAGGCGTGCCATGCTGGGATCCGTAGCCGTCACCAAGTCGAGATGCTGGGCGTTTCGGCTGCTGGTTTCCAAGCCATTGGGGTTGTTGGACGTCGCTCGCTTGGGGAGGCGTCTTTCTTCGATTTCGATTTGTTCCTCGGGCCCGGCTTGGCGGGCCAGGGACGAGTCCCAGGATTGTGATCGAGCGGGAGCCGATTGGGAGGCGTCGGCCGTCGTTGGGAATGGTGGAGTGGTGGGCTTAGGCAGGGAGAGGTCGTTCAAGAGCCACGAGAGGTGATCTGCGAGATTATTGCGAGTCATTAAGCCGACACGGGAGCATCGGTGGTGATTTCGGGTGCTCTGACGGCAATCATTGAGGAGAAGTTGTCTCTATTGCCTCGAACTGCGATTTGTTATCATGCTCGTGGTGGTGGAGAGGGCCGCTCCACGCCGCGTCGCGCGTTTGTTAGTCAGCCGATGCGTCTCCACGTGACCCGCGTCATGGCCTAAATTGATTTCACTGAGTGGTCGACTTACCCTACGGCCCAGTCGTGTTTTAGGGGTCAAGGTAGCCATGATGTTGAATGCTGTAGGTGATGTTACGTGGAATTTTCACGGTATATTGCGGTGTCTCTCGCTTCTTTGGATTTCAAGTGGTATTTTTTATAGGGTTGTTGAGAAAGCACATGTGTGTCTTTCGTACTACACTCTCAAACCCATGAAGTATATGTTCACCATCACTTTCGCACCTAAAGTATCGCCGTTCACTTAGGCTCATGACACTCAACCTTGCTTTCAACTACATAGAGAAACGCTACTGAACTTCGATAAACCGACTTACTCAGTTGGCCGTGAATGCATACTACACGCCCAAGTACACACGATTGGCTGCATCTTGGTGTAATTGCCACATTAGGAAATGCCCAGGTGCCGGGTATGCCCGCCAAATATAGGTACTATTACGCGCTCCTCCACCCATCAAATTGCAATGGCAGAGTGCCTGAGTGGTTAAAGGGATGCACTCGAATCGTCGCAATGCATTGGCTTCGGCCGCGCAAGTTCGAATCTTGTCTCTGTCGCGATTACATTTTTTTGGGGAATAACTTTTCTTTCCTGTCTTTTTTTGTCGTGTATCTACTTATTGTCTCGAGACGAACACCATACTCTTGCTTCCTTCTGTTTTGCAACCGCTCATTAGTTGACTCGTTCCTTACATTTGTGTTCTACCAATGACAATATTAACATCTACTACATCTCCCATCTCCCTCCCTCCTTGCCCAACGTGGAACACAAAGTGTACACACATTAGTAGCTACTAGTATGCATGTATCCCTTCGTACCTCATCAATAAACCTTTCTCTGAGTCGCCATGTTCAAACATCCTCGCACTCTGCATAACTCTAGCCGAGAGCTGAAGAAACCGTTAGTCACTACTAATGTGATACTTTGGTGACGGTAATCTGGCTTTGCACCATCGGAACCGTCTGGACTCTCCACTTGAGACACGCGCACCAAAGCAGTCGATGCAAGAAACAAAACCGAGAGAGACTGTTCTGGACTTTGTGGTAACTCCATGTTGCTGGGAGCACGCAATTCTGCTTCACTTTGTCGGCCGCCCTACTCAGAAGGTGAAACATTGCGTGAGCGGATGTGTTGACTTAGACAAGGTCTCATCTCACACCGAATCTGACGTCTGGATCACACGTCCAGATCGGAGGTCCAGATCTAAGGCCAAGCTCAGCAACCGTCAAATTGCCGAGACCGGATCTCCTGGAACATCCTCGGAGCCTCTCGTCAAGTAGATGCATCCCCAAAACCCAGTGCAGTTGAAATGTGACGGGCTTTTTGGCGCTGGGAGGTTCCGTCTCGGCAATTTTAGCGGATGAGATCTGGGGCTTCCGGGCTTTGGGGCCAAAATCTCCGGCGGCATCCTGATCTCACCGGATTTTGGATTAGTAGGTTGTCACATCTTTGGCCTCCGGTCTCAAATCGACGAGTTCCCGGCAAGTGGGTTGGTTGCTGGAATGTCTCTCCAGGATGAGGGCATCTTGGGTGATCTGGAAGTAAGTCTGCTCGTGAGGACTATCCTCGATTTAAAAAAAAACACGGCAGAATAGTATGGGAACTCTATGTAATAGGCGTAAATAAACTATCTGACCGGGCCTCGGATCTCTGTAACCTCCAATATCGAGCTCCTACATAGGCAACGCGTGGGTTAAACTCCCGACAATGGCACTCTAGGTCAACCCGTCTTCAAAAGTATGAATTGCAAATGTCTATCCGCATAGACCTGACTCGCCATATTGCTTCGCTCCCGGCTTCCCAACCCGGCCCAACGGAGACGTAGGTAGGACGGAGTGATCACAATGTGACAGCCAAGCCTCCGACCTGTCCATCACCCTCGAAGCTCTACCGGCGATCTGCAGATCGACGCAATTGTCAAAAAGCCGGAGCCCGGTACGCAAAGAGTGATAGTGCCAAAGTCTCCCCGGTGGATGGTCGAGGGGGCCTAGAAGCGGCCCGCACGGTTAGATCAAGAAGGCGTCCCGTTCCCGTCGGGATATTCTAGACGATCTGATGTACTTGGGGACCCAAACGAGCTGGTAATGTACCCGTACTAACTGACTAATCTTCGTAAAACAGGAAATGAGCCTGGAGGTGCTGTTGGATGCTCGTCCTCCAGAGACGTCCGCCTCACAGTACGGACCAAGACATGCTTCGCTCTCCGGCAAGACTTTTTGCTTCTGGAAGTGACAAGTACCTACCTACGCCAGACCGGCAGTGGGCCGTTTGACCATTCCAACTGTCGACGATAGAGTTTGTTGCCTCTGTGATGACATTGGGCTTGGCGTGTCGGGAACATTCCTGTTCGAAACCTCAGTTTCTCATAGGGTTGAGTGAAGCGAGAATAGTTCCGGCACCGAATCAACCTCAAGGACGGATACAGCGTCAAAGGTGCGAGAACTCGAGTATAAAGTCGGCAGTTTCCTCGTCCATAATCTATATCATCTCATCACCAGCAGCATCCGCATCTCAACAGCTCCAGCTTCAGCTTCAACACTCTCAAGTACTTCAGTCCTTTACTTCTCTCTTCACTTCTCACTTCACTCCCTAACTCCCTTCACTTCGACCCACCAACAACCGCCAACATGCGCTTCTCCTTCGGTCTCGTCTCTCTCATCGCCGCCTCGGCCAACGCTCTCATCCCCGCCGTCGAACTCACTGCCGGCCTCGACCAGATCACCACTCTCACCAACAACCTCATCGCCGAGGCCAACGGGCTCACCACCACCAAGGTGCTTCCCGTCTTGAGCGGAGTCTCCGCTGCCACGGTAAGCTGTTTGCCGCTCCTCGACCATTGTCGCTCTTAACTTTTGAGCAGGACATCGCCAACGGCGTTCAGAAGATCATCACCGTCGCCAGCAACCTCACCAGCACCGCGACTGGTTCCTCCGGCGGCACTTACACCGAGGTCGACACCCAGCAGGTCCTCGATGCCCTCCAGGCACTCAGCACCGCTTCCACTGAGCTCGTGAGCACTCTCAACAACAAGTCGAGCTTCTTCAAGTCCAACCCTGTGGCCGGCACCATTATCGGCACCGCTTTCGGACTCTTGAGCTCCACCCTCACTGTAAGTGTCTGAGGCAATCCCAATGACGAACAACACTGAAACCATCTCAGACTCTCATCAACACTCTCCTTCCCACCCTCGGCGGCACCACTTCCACCACCACTGCCAGCAGCCTCCTCACCAACATCCAGACTCTCATTGCCAAGCTCCTCAAGATCTCCCTCCCCACCACCAACTAAGCTGTTGAGCGGCAAACATATGATCTATTCAGATCCGATTTCCTTTATTGTATTCAGGGGGGCGAAAAGAAGAAGGAGAGAGAACAGAATGCTGGTAAACAGCCGTCCAACATGGCAACTGGTGAAGGGACGCGCAGGATATCCTAGGTATTAGTAATAGTTGGTGAGCGTGGCATAGTGTATCGGTACCGACGACGGTCGCCATCTGAATACAACGATTCCAGACTCAACAATGTTTTCTGTGAAGTGAATGACTTTATTGCGCTTCTTGGCAGTGGCTTCTATGATAATCCGACCCGCTTCTTGGCATAGGCCATTGCTTCAGCTGAAATGAAACATTCAATTGCTGTTCTGGTGAGAGAAGCAAGACTTCTGCCTGGCAGTGTTGCAGTTTCGACCTCGGAGGATGGCCTCGTATCGACAAGTCGACGTGTAATTGTAACGACTTCACGGTCAGCCACACGTATCGAGTGGTTGCAAGTTGATGCATCACTTTGGAGAGTCGTCGTTTGATGAAAGATTGACGGGCCAGGCATCAGCGGGGCTGGAGATTTCCTAGAACAGCAACTCTGGGGCAATCACGGGATCTCGCGTCTCCAAGACCCTGACGCTCCAGGCAGCACAGCCCCAAAAGAGCCGTTTCTTCGGAGGCTGGCGGCGTCTTCGCGTCGCAAATCGCGCCGGAGGATTCGATTCAGCTCGTCTTTGCTGGCGGTGAACGGCTAGGCACTGCCAGGCATTGGCTCTCTTTCGATTCATGTTGAGCGAGCCGAAGACGGACGCTTGGAGTTGCAAGGAGCTATAAAAGTAGACGAGACTTCCCCCTTTTGCATCTTCTTTACCTTGCATCACCATCGGTAGCATTCCATCAATTGTCAATTGCAATCTGCCATTCTTCTTACGAATTCCCTTCTTTGCTCATGCTCTAAGCTCTCACTTCACCTTCAGCTTCAGCTCATTACGCCAAGTTTTGCTGCTGCCCCTCCCCCGCCTCCACTACAAACCACCTGCTACAGCCACTCCAGCCACTACAGCCACTGTGGCTACTAACTCAACGTAGCTGGGCACTTACACCGGCCACTTCGATTCCGTTCCGTACCTTCCACACTTATACCAGCTCGTCGTCTCACCTCCTTCCCCAAATTTCTTGCTCAGTCTTCCATTCTTCTTCACGCTTCAATCATCTATTCTCTGCCTCATCCATTGGATCTTCATTTCAATTTCTCCTGCGTCGCTCCTCGTCTCCTTTTCGGATTCCGTCGCCCTCAACTCCACCATGGCCGACCTTCCTCAGCTGCCGGCTCCTCACAAGGAGCTGGCTCGATACATCTCCGAGCACACTGAGAAATCCATGATCGAAATCATGGAACCCTACCGCAAGTTCGAGGCCAATCTGCGCTCGGTGTATGCCCAGGACCGTCTGAATCCCATCTTGAACGATCCTCACCTCAATGTCCTCCCTCTCTTCACCGAGGACACCCACCTCATCACCACTCGCGCTCGAGACTTGAACGCCGAGTCCGACGTGGAGAAGTCCAAGTATATCATGCCTCTCCCCGAAGACAAGCGTCGCCCTCACAACTCTCCCGCCACTGTTGCAAACTTGGCCGAGTTCCAGAAGAACTTCAATGTCTTCTCCGAGTCTTCCCTCGTCGACGTCGACTGGAGCAACGTCGTCGCTGCTGGTTCATCCGTCGTGAACTGTCTGCTTCCTGTTCCCGAGGCTTTCAACACCACCAAGCGCAAGTTGCGCGAGTACTATCATGAGAAGTTCTGTCCTGCCTCGGATGTTGACCTCTTTCTCTACGGACTCACTCACGACCAAGCTATTGAGAAGATCAAGCAAATCGAGCAGGCCATTCGGGATGCACTCCTCAACGAGGTCACTGTCGTGCGAACCAAGTATGCCATTACCATCGCAAGCCAGTATCCCGTTCGCCACATTCAGGTAAAGCATTGTTACTGTGTCACTGCCTTACTTGTTATACTGACAACACCAGATTGTTTTGCGAGTCTACAAGTCTGTGAGCGAAATCCTCACTGGCTTCGATATCGATGCCGCTGGCGGCGCCTTTGATGGCAAGCAGGTCTATGTCACTCCAAGAGCCCTCGGCAGCTTCATCACCCAGATCAACCACGTCGATCTCACTCGACGAAGCCCCTCGTACGAGAACCGACTTTCCAAGTATTCCCACAGAAACTTTGAGGTCTACTGGCCCGACCTTGATCGTCTTCGCGTCGACCCCACCATCTTTGAGAGGAGCTTCAAGCGAACTCTCGGCCTGGCTCGCCTGCTGGTTCTTGAACGACTTCCCACTACGAGTGCTCGCGAGACCTACCTCAACAAGCGACGCGAGGAACGTGGTAGACCCACGGTGTACCGCAACAACATGACCCTGCACGGCAATATCAAGGACTACCATGAGGATGAAATTGCAGATTGGCTTTCCGAAGAGGACGTCAGCAACTATCACACCTTCACCGTCCCATATGGCCAGCACTTCAACGCCAAGCGCATTGAGAAGCTTTGCTATACTCGCGATCTCCTGCTCAACGCAGAGTGGAACCAATCTGCCGAGCGAACGGTTTACTTGCATCGCCACCCGGCCTTTTTTGGACGCGTCGAAGATGTCATTGAAGACTGCTGCGGTTCCTGTCCAAAGGCTGTCACCGATGAGGAGATTGAGATCGCCGAGAAGGAGGCCGAGATCTATATCAAAGGCAAGGTCACATTCCTCATTGACGATCCTGGCCGACAGCAGATTGGGTCTTTCAATCCTCTCACCGAACAAGACTGGACGGACATGGCATACATCGGCAATACTGCTAGACTTTGCCAGTCTATCGTCAATGGCGATATTGATGATGTACTCAACTGGCTCAGTCAAGAGGGTGCCGACCCCAACCAGAGAGATTGGACCGGACGATCGCCGCTGCACTTGGCAGTCATGACCTCGACCCCAGATATCGTCAAATGCCTGGTTGATCATGGTTCTCGTTTGACTGCCCGTCTCGCGGATGGGAAAACTGCGTTGCACTTGGCAGCTTCTCGAGGTGACCGCGATATCATCAAGATCTTGATGGAGAAGAGCATCGAAAACGAGGAGGCCGAAGAAGCCCGCCAAGATCGCCGTCGCAAGGCTGCACGGGCTGCCAGGAAGGGCAAGGAGAACGATGAGAAGAAGGAGGAGACCGCCGACTCGGACGTGGAAATGGCCGATGCAGAATCTGACGGAGAATCTGAGAAATCCTCCGAGGAGTCCGACGGTGAGATGATCGACGCCGAATCGACCGTGGCCGATACTGCTTCGATTGTGACTGGATCCTTTGTCAAAGTCAAGAAGGGCGACGAGGAAGAAGAGAGGGGCGAGGGTCTCGTTCTGGAGCAAGAAAACGAAGACGACCCGGACTACTTCCAGATTGATGTTCTGGCCTGGGATGTCCCTTGTTCACCACTTCATCTCGCCATTGCCGAAGGGCATGAGGAGGCCGTAAAGCTTCTGTGCGATGTACGTTCATGGTTTCTGTCACTTGAGCATTATACTGACCCGACTATAGTACGGAGCCGACTCTATTCTCCCCGTCAAGTTCCTCAACAGTCAATCAGCCGATACCAGTGCCATCTTGACCCTAACGTTGGCCCTGGCCCTTCCACGTGAGAAGGCGAAGTCGATGGCTCAGCTCCTGCTGAATCTCGGTGCTACGTCATCTCAAGGCGACACTGACGGATGCACTGCCTTCCATAGGTACGTGGAGAGTGGGAAGCTCGACCTCATCGACACTCTTTGGGACAACGACAAGACTGGTGTCAAGTCAGCCATCAACCACTTGGTATTTGGTGGAAGCTCCTGGAACCCAGATTCCATTTCCCCTCTCCACACCGCAGTCGCTCTGGAGGATCCCATTTTGGTGCTGAAGTTGCTCGAGGGCGGAGCTTCGGCCGACATCGACTTCGAGACTTGGCTGAAGGCTGCCAAGACGTCGCCAGCACATTCCCGAAGCCTCGGAAACCTGGACGACAACAAGAGAAAGTATCAACAATCGACGGAGCAGCCATTGATCACTGCCATTCGGTGCGGCAGCACTGATGTTGCGATCAAGCTCCTCGAGCATGGGGCCGATTCGAACGCTCTCCCCACGGACACTCAGACGATGCTCTTGTGGGGAGGATATCGACGTCGGAACGGTGGAGAAACGGCATTGGATATGGTTCGGACATCCATCAAGAAGTTGCGCAAATACCGTGGCGAGGGGGGGAAACCGAAGAAGCCAGTCGAGACCCCTGGAATGGATGCTTACCTGGAGAAGTTCACTCCAGGGACATACTCGCACTGGGTTGTCGCCAATGACATCGAATGGAAGCAGCAGGGTTTTGCGAATCAGATGAGGTCTTATGAGCAGGATCTGAAGAACTATGAGAACATCAAGGGTGTGCCTGAAAAGTCGGAAGCCATCAAAGAGGCGCTGCAAGGCTTCGAGGCCCTCGAGAAGGTCATAGTCGAGAAAGGGGGAAAGACATTCGAGGAGCTCCATCCCGACATGAAGCCTGAACCTCAGAACACCCGTTCGCAACCCCACAAACTCGAAGCCAAGGACCCCAAGGGCTACGAGTACATCTTCTCGTTCAAAGGCGATAGCGAGATGACGGAGAAGAGGAGGGATGGCTACGTTGAACTGTAAGTCTGACTTCGGCCGCCTCCTTTCCCTCTTACTGACATTTTACAGCATGGAAGCTTCCTGGTCCGGTGACGTGGAGAAGATCAAGGCTCTCACCCTTCAAGCTTGGGGACCCGAGCAAGACCAGCCACCACTGAAGATGGCTATTTCTGACGACCGGTCGCACACTCCGTTTTCGTTTGCTTTCCTGCGTGGACACCACGAGGTAGCTTGGACAATGCTTGAGATTGTCAAGGCCCAGTGGTCTCCCGCAGACAAGGAAAAGGTCCGATTCAGGATGGAGACGCACAACGACGACGACGAGGAATGCTCAGACGAAGATTCCGACGCAAACTCCGATGAAAACGAGCCGCGGATTGTGTCCGAGAAGGTGGATCACAAGTTCACCATCGACAATATCGGCCAGGTCTCGATGCAAGTCAAGTCTCGAACGAAGCCTTTGACTGTTCTCCAGGAGTCGATTCCTACCTTGAAGCAAGAGGGTGGGAAGACCATCAAGCTGGGGTCCAAGAGCCTGCTCATTCACGTCATGGAGATGGATGACAACGTCGGATTGAAGACGTTCCTGGACATGGCCCAGCACTTTGCTGCCCAGAAGTTCGAGGGAGAGGACGACGAAGGGGACGACGGTGAATCGTCGAGAAAGTACATCTTTCCCCAGCATGAGTTCCGTTGGGCCGTTGAGCACGGAAAGACTCAGCAACTTGCTACCATCATCAAGCGAACGGGCGCTGGCATCCCTCTGGATCACCTGATCAAGAAGAGCGGCGTTGAGATCAAGAAGAAGCCGCGATTTTATCAAGGATTGACCGTCTATGGAAAGAAGAGGTACGTTCGAGCTGACATCTTGGTGAATGTTGGAACGGTATTGACCATGCATGTAGAAAGGACTGGGCCAACGCCGGCCGAAACATGGTTGTCCGGACCACGGGCCTCAAGACGCCGCCATTGCTTCACGCCGCTCTCGAGGGAAGCCTCGAGAGCGTGGAATTCTTCCTCGGAGATGCTCCTCACCGGCTTTACGCCGACTTTGGAAAATCAAAGGCCGGCCGAGAAGACTCCAGACTCAAGCATCTCATGAACAGCCCTGGAGGATTTGACCGAGCCATCTCCAAGTGGCTCGGAGCAGACAGTGAGTTCAAGACGACTTCCCCAAGGTTTCGCGATACTGACCCCATCCTCAGACGAGCTCGTGATGCACTGTGCCGTTTTGGCTCGTCCATCTGAAACCTCGAACGAACTTCTCGAGTATCTTATCCAGGTGGCCCCCGACTCGCTTCAGAAGAAGAATTCCGACGGTGATACGCCGTTGTTGGTTGCCTGCCGTCTTGGTCGGATCGACTATGTGAGGATCTTGATCAAAGGCAACGCTGATCAGTCTGCTCGCAACCACAAGGGCGAAAACATTCTTCACGCAGCAGTCGCAAACAACCCCAAGGCTCACAAGCTACGACTGATGCTTGACCTGTTCGACGCTGATCTTCGAAGCAACCTCTTCCTGCAGCGAAAAAACTTCAACGAGAACGGGAACACTCCTCTGCACGCTTGGGTCACCCAAGCGTCGGGTGTTTCGCCCGAGAGCACCGGCGGTCGGTACGGTAGATATCGAAACTACTACAGTGGCGCCTCCAAGCCATATGGTAACGAGGCCGATGTCGTCGGCATGGTCAAGCTTCTCCTGGAATACTCCAAGGGCGAAGAATTGGAAATGCTGAACGGGGCCGGAGAGACGTGTCTGCACACAGCCGTCATGCAGAATATGCTCTCCATCGCGCAAGTTCTGGTCAAGTTCCAACCCAAGCTGCTCTATCGTGAGAACGCCGTCGGCCGAACCCCCGCTGAGCTGGCTCACGACCGACTCACAGAGAAGAGATTTTCCAAGCCAGATAGGCTGTCACTTGACAAGCGGACCAACGTTGTGACGCTGCTGAACACCAAGCCGGAGGATTTCGTTGCCAAGAATACGCTCAAGAACAAGTCACTCGAGGAGAAGCAGGAGCTTCTAGCTGATGTTGGCCTCAGTGGAAGCTACAGTGACGAGGAGATTCCAGGAATCATGGGCTCAATGGGCGCCAAGGAGTACCAGGGCAACAGTTTGGACACCCAGGCCACGAAGGAAGTCATGTGGGCTCTCTGCCTGACCACGATGCAGAGACATCCCATCAACCGTCGGCTGGTCAGCCTGAACGAGGCCAACGACGTGGCCAAGAGGCTGGGAGATAAGTATTCGGCCTCGCGCTACTTTAGCATCCAGGCCCGAGGCGAGGACGAGGATGGAGAAGAGGCAGAGGAAACGCAGGAGGCGTCGGACTTTGCCACGAGGGAGCTGACGTCTCGCATGGGCGGCGCGTGGTCTTTCTTTGATGACGAGAAGTGCCCTGATTGTGGGCAACGCCACAGGTAGGAAGCTTGCAGTGATGACGAGGGATGAACTTGGCAGGTTTATTTGGCTTATTGGATATCTACCAGACTGATGTGGGAGTACAATAGTGAGACAGATTGGACAAATCACTGAATATTAGTTACATGTGTCAATGTCTGGTTGGTTGAAGATTACTCGTGCCTCAGCATCCTTTAAAGTTTATAAGTGAGAAGATGGTGTCATTTTGGAGACTATTTCTGTTCTGCCTTGAAAAAAGATTGACTGGAGAGGATCTCAACGTCCAGTAGATTGGTATGATTCGTGAACAAAAAGACAATGATAAAATAACGCCCATGGGCCTTTGCGCGTGAACTCTCCGTCAACCCATATCGCAAGCGGAAACCAAGACAAAACAGTGGCAGATTAATTACCCAGATGTAACAGAAGGAGGATGCTTCCTCTCAAAGGGGAATGCTTTCCCCCTAAGAGACGTAGATGACGGCCTGGGGAGCACCATCGCCCCAAATGCCGACAACGGCCATGGCGAAGCCGAGAGCAGACAGGGCAGTCCTGGCGAGATAGCTCCGGGCCAAGCCCTCGACGCTGGCGCGGACCTCTTCGCCGTTGACGTCGTCAATGTCCTCCTCGCTGGCGGGTTCGCTGTGAGCATCGCCGAGGACCTCGTAGCTGGCCTCCATGCGGGCGCGCGAGGAGGGAGACGACCGGGTCGACGAGGCGGCGGCGGGGGACCGGGGCGCGGCGGGCTGGGGCATCAGGACGGGGGCGACGGTGGAGAGGGCGGCGAAGAGGGACGTGTAGAGGAGGTAAGGGTGGCGGGCGTTTCTGGGGGCGAGGACGAAGCAGAGGAGGAAGGGGGCCGAGGCGAGCGTGGTGAGGGCCAGGATGGGAGTCTTGAGGGCCGCCGAGAGGGTGGCGAGGCCGTGCGTGGCCGAGGAGGACGAGGGGAGCCGGAGGAGCGCGGGGAGCGCGAGGTTGGAGACGGAGTAGGAGACGCCCTGTGAAGAGAGGAATTCGTGTTAGTGGAATACAGCTTTGATAGGTTGAAGGGTGGTGTTTGGGGGGGTCAATGGTGAGAAGCGACGATGCGATCTGAGTGGGAATCGGGCTCGGATGACGTCGACGCAAGCCAGCCCGAGCTCGCATGCGACAAGAACAATGAAAGCAGGCAGCTATCGACTCGCAAAACAAGCAGGCAGTAGCTGATCAAACACAGAGAGAATTGGACACGACATCGATGAAGAAAAGATGGGAAACAACGGAGCAATTGGGCACGAGGGCATCGCGAAAGCAAACGGCGGGGTCGAATGAACAAGCGCAACACTCAAAGCCCGGGAACATACCGTGAGCAAGCCGAGGGATACGGTGCCGACGAACTTGAGGACGGAGACTCCCGTCGACGCCATGATTTCAAAGGGCTGTTTTTCTTCTGAGGGGGTTTTCAAAGGGGGGAGGATTGAGTAACGTTTAATTCGAAAAAGAAGAGGGATTTTTCGATGGGATGCTTTGAAAAGAAGCGGGAAAGTAAAGGGAAAAAAAGAATGAGGTGATGAATGGGAGGGAGGGAAACGGTGATGATGCCTTCCCGGGCTGCCGGCGAATTGCCCCGCCCTTGATTGGCGCTGCGGACCCAATTGCATGCGCCACATGCCATCAGCCACAGATATCACACATCTACCCCACCCGCTGAGATGCAATGAGCCCCACTCCAGATCCCTTCGCGTAAAAAGGCCAACATCCGAGATGCGTTTTTCAACTTTCTCCGTCCTCCATCACCACAACTTTTTCTTGCTTCACACCAGACATCCAATCACGCATTGTACTAACCCGGTAAGTCACTCTCATAGTCCATTCTTTTTCCTTTTCCATCATCTCGCATGATGAGCTCCTTTATACCCTTATGCTTTATAGGAAGAGCCGTCTGAGACTGCCTCTCGCACCCGTCCTCGCTTCCTTTGAGGGCGGACGGGGGGCGGTGGTGCTTACACATTGGGTTTCTGAAGTTCGAGATGTTTTTTGTCCTTGGGATTGAGTGCTTCGTGTTTTCGTTTTGGAACCCGTTGAGCTGACCATTGGATGAATAGGTTGACCTCGGCTTGCCGCCTCCCCAACATTAGCCCGTCGCATGGAGTCGCATATCGACAGTACTCCGTCGTAGCTAGACCTTCATCAGACATTGGCTGGATCAGTGGTGTTATTCTGTTGTCTCGTGGCTCATCTCATTTTGTCCCCTTCTTCCCAAACGCCTGCGCAGTGTGTGCCAGATAGCTCAATCAATGTACATTTTCCCCTTTGACCAACATGAAATCTCCTCATCCTACTCAACTCCCATGCTCCATTGAAACACACCCATGCCGTGCTTAAAAGTCGCTGTCACTGTCCTCCACCACAGCTCGCCGACCACGAACCGTTCGTCGTGCTGTCGGCTCCTGGTCAGACTCGTCGCCAACAGCCTTGTTGCCCACCAGACTGTCGAGGTCTGGAATGTCGTCGTCGTCCTGTGTCCCTCCAAACTGCGTCGGCACGAAGAATGGTTTCTCCTTCTCCGTGCCCGTCCTTTGCTCAGATGCGGTTGGCGTTGCGCTCGAAAGGATGGGAGAAGTCAATCCGAGGCTCATCATGCTCGATGGCACTTGGTTGTCCGATACAACAAAGTCCACGAGATCAGCGCCGTCATCTGACCCGTCCGTTTCCATCTCGTCACTGTCTCGTTCACAATCGTCCCCAACCTCATCGCTGTTGATTCCGGGACCCTTTTGCGGGCGTTTTGTTCGTCCTCTCCCTTTCTTTGGGCGACCGCGCTGGACGGGCGTTATCTCAACTTCCTCCTCCTCTTCTCCTTCCATCTCATCATCTTCATCTTCGGATAAATCCACAGCTATGATGGCTTTCCGTGGCACAGGCTTAGGAGTGGCTTTTGCCGAGACCCTTCTTCTCTTCGCCTGTGGCTCTGTTATCGACTTGCTTTTCCTCGTCTGCTTCTTTGGCGCTGCCGGTTTTGGCTGGACCTGAGCTGCCTCAGCCTCTCCGTCTGAATCCACAAAGGCCTTGACCGGAATCTCACGATACTTGCTGATATCTTCAGATCGACACGGCCGGACGAGACTCCGCTGATCGGCTCCCATCTTATGCCACATCTTGACGCATCGTTTCGTCCGCTTCCCGTGCTTGACTTTGACCACTGGGCCCAACCGTCTTTGGTACTCAGGATAGGCAATCATGCTCGGCATATCCGTCTCCTCCACCACGTTATGGTTGAATGGCAACTCGCGATACGATCGATCGAGCTCCTTGAGGCTCTTGTCCGAAAGCAACACGCTTACGAGGTCGGGCACTGGGGCAATGTCGTCCAGCTCTGGGTTTCGCTTCTGCGTTGGCTGTCGTGCTTTGCCGCCGCGGTTCAAGAGGGTAGACAGCGTTTGGAAGCCGGTCTCAACGCCATCCGGCATGTGAAACTTCTTTGGGGGCACCTTTTTGCCTCGAGGCGCCCGTTTCTTCTTCGGCTCGGGCAGTGACTGGTCCTGGGTATTCTCAATCGGGATTTCCACGTGTCGTTTGTCAACCTCTGGCCGAATTTCCCTTGGTACCATTCTCGTCGACAGGTCGAAACGAAAGTTGAAGCGGCTTCCTTCGCAGATGAGCTCCTGCATCTTCTCGTAACTATCCTTCGACTTGGCGAATTGTTCCTCCTCCTTCCCTCGCATCAGCAGCAGCACAATGTTGCCTGCGCGTTTCCGTCCCGTTCGGCCCATTCGCTGCAACATGCGAATGGGCGACGCCGAAGAGTCATAACACACAATCAGGTCAACCTGCCCAATGTCGAGGCCTTCCTCGCCAATGGAAGTCGCAACAAGAACGTTGAAGTGCCCTTGCCGGAACTTTTCAATCGTTTCGATCTGTTGCGCCTGCTTCATCCCCTCTCCTCGCTTGCCATCTGCTTGCCCAACGAAGACACTAGCTTTGATGAGCGGTTGGTGTGTATTCAGCATGTGAACAATTTCTTCTGCGGAATCTCGGTACTCGCTGAACACTATCACGCGTGTTCCTGACCCTTCGCCATGATCCATGAAATGATTGAGGACGGTGTCGGCCAGAGCAGTCAGTTTTGGGTGGCCCACAAAGCCGCTCGTCTTCAGCCATTTCGAAATCCGGTCCATCATCTCCTGGAAACTAGAGTCCTCGACGAGCTGTCGTTTGTACTTGGATCCTTTTTCGCCCTTCTCTTCCTGCTCCTTTCGGAGGTCGGCCAGGTTGTCGAAGAAAGGTTTGATCCCGTGAAAGTTGAGCAACTTGATCGAATGCGCAATGCTGGTGAGAACACTGAAAATGGCCCTCATCATGAATTGTATGCCCTGGTTCGCGTGCCGACCCCGAGTTTGAAACCATTCTTTCTGAGCTAGCATGAGCCCGTATGCGGACATGGCCATCGGGTTTCGTCCATAGTAGATGTTTTGAGAGCTCAGCTTGTCGGTGAGGGGCTTCAGAGCTTTTGTGAACAGTTCACTGATGAGGTTCATCTCGTCAGAAGGATCCAAGACAACTTGATCAATGTTTCTTGAATGGACGTATTGCCGAATATCGATGGAATCTTCGGTTCGGATTTCGCAGTGAGATATTCCAAGATTGTCGATAACCTCTTGTACAGTCTCGATTTTGGAACCGGGCGTGGCGGTCAGAGCCAGGACCCGAAAGCTCTTGGAAAACCGGCGAATGAGCTTCGTAACCTTGGCATAGGCATATTCTCCGACAGCGCGATGCGCTTCATCGATGACCATCAAGCAGATGGATTTAGGATCCGCGTAGCCGTGGGAAATGTCGTTCAGCAGGGTTTGCGGTGTCATGAAGAACACGCGCCTTTTTGCCCACTCGCCCACGCGCAGGGCCGGTTGGATATCGCCTGTCAACAAGGTTGTTTCCGACCGAGGAATTCCCACAATGTTGTAACAAGCGTCGATTTGCTGGGCCACGAGAGGCTTTGTTGGCGCAACAAAGACAATCTTTGCGTTTTTGGTCCATCGATAGAAGTTGAGCATGACAGTAGCTGCGATAAATGTCTTACCCAATCCAGTTGGCAATGCAACCAGCGTGTTGTTGAAGAGGCTGTTTTTCACGATGCTGAATTGATAGTCTCGAATAGCTCCCAGATTGGTCGGGTATACCCAAGTCTCCATGGCCTCTTTATCGATCTCATGATGGCTAGGCTCTTCGCGAGGAAGATCGACACGGAACACTCTATTATTTGCTGGTTGGGATGGGATTGAATCGTTGGGAAACAAAGAGTCTCCAAATAGAGTGGTCTGGCGATAGTTTCCAGAGCCTGTCCGACTGAGTCCAGTTCGTGGGACTGCCGGTGGTGCTGGATTGGTGCGCGTCACTCCAACTCTTCGTGGTGGGGCTGGCTCTGGAGACGAGAAGGCATCTGAGGGAAGATCTTCCAGTTCTCGAGCGGCAGCGGCAGCAGAAGCTTGCAGATTAGGACGTGAATTCTCGCTTCTCTTGCTGGAGGAAGCAGAAGCAGGCTGTTGAGGACCAGCAGATGACGAGACCTGGTCGAATGCCGTGAGGAAGTCCTCATCTGCGAGTCCGTCGTCAAACTCGTCGCTGTCCATTGCGTGCGGGTGGACGCGAGCCCCTGGCCGAAATGTTGCTTAAATCAATGATAAAAGCTCAAGCCATCTCAGGCGCTGCATAGAAAGACGAATTTGACAATTGCAGGCAGAGTACGAATAGAGGTAGTGATGCGAGGTGGAATGGGCAGGGACGCGTCTGATTCAATCGCCCTCTCAGGCATGACCAAGACGGGTAGAGTGGAACGCGAAATGGCAACCACGTCACGTGGCTACTCCGTACACCCCGCCAGGTTCACTTGGAAGAGCACGTCGACTGCAGGCAACAACATTTTTGCCTAACAAGATACGTACTATGCTAAATTGTTCCGGACGACTCATCTCAAGCACTTCGGAACTTCCCGTTGGGGGCTGGCATTGGTACATTCGTACAGACAGATATTGTTGCATTGAACAACCTTTTCCCAGAATAATAATGACTGTCCCGCAAACCATCATCGCCTAGAAACGCAAACCTTGACATCCAGATAGCCTTGCTACTACGGAACTCATTGGCCGATTCCAGAGAATACATTCAAACGAACACCCGCTCAATAAGGCTCAATGGGCACCGTTTGCTGTTCTCACAACACGTCATTTTTTCCATTGCGGTGACTCTTTGGTTCAAGGCAGATTCATGCGCTAGTCCGTATCGGGCATGGTCCCAAGTACATTGGATCAGCCTGAACAATAACCTGCCGGTGGGGCATTTCTAGCAAACCCCCATTATTCGAACTTCTTCCTTTGCAACACCACAACCTTCACCCATTCATCTCTCTCTCTCTCGCTTCCACAACCACTGTACGTGCCAGCGAAACCGCAATCGAAGCTGCATCCTCTCTCGCTCATTTCCCTTACTCAAGCAGATCCGCACGAGAAGACACAAACCATACCTCCTCAGTTTCCTGCCTCGACGTCGCCACAATGGCTCCTCGTGGACGCGGATCAGCGACTGGTCGCGAAGCGCGATCCGCCGCAAAATCAAACGGCGCAAAGACTTCAAGAGGCGGCATTCAGAAGCGCGGCCGACCCAAGCGTCTCGATGGCGATGGCGATCTCGACATGGACTCCACAGCCCGATCCAAGAAGCCCGCAGCCGCCTCAGCCTCCACAACAAGAACCCGACCGGCTACTCGTTCGACGGTCAATGCGAACTCGAAGGGATCCTCGAGAACCGCCCAGAACGTGCTCAAGCATCTGAGCAATGGGACAGCCGGATCTCTCGCCTCGCGCGTGTCGAAAGGTCCGAAGAGCAAATCCCGACCGCAGAACACGGCAGGCTTGTCTTTTCTGCGTGTTGGCGGCCTCAAGCAGAGCAGAGCCTCTAGCAATCCCGGCGGTGGATTGAGCGAGCTACTTGCCTTTCTGGAACGAAAAGCAGCATCATTCGGCCCCGGAAGAAAAAAGAACATCGCAATCAAGAAGGTAAGTTCCATCATTGACAAGAGCCCAGGTGCGCGACGATTGGGCAGTTTTTCTGTCTGTCTTTTGGATGAGGGGCAAAGCTTGGATTGTGCGATATTCCACCGGCCAAACAACACCCTCCCGCCTCTTGGATCACCATATCCAACCTGCATGCTAACTCGGAGTAGAGCCATTATGTGGGCGACTACGTTTACATAGGAACAAGTGAGGAGGACGCGGAAGAAATCGTCAAACTCAACACTTTCACGTTTGCCGGTGCTCCTCTGGAAATCACCAGAGTCACCGATGTCCCGGAAAAGCCAGCCGTCGATTCCGAGTACACTCAGGTTCTGCGAGAACGCCTTCAAGCCATTCTCAGCGCAAGATACCAGGGAAACAACAAGCTGCTCAAGCTCGATTTTCTCGCCTCCGACGCAGAGCTCGTTGAGCTTGGCATGTTCGAGACCTCAGAGCGGGCTCTGAAAACCTTCAAGGGTCTCATGCAAATCTGCGACAATCTCTTCAAGACGGCGACGCAGAAGCGAGAGGCCATCGAGAGCATCAGCCTTGCCAGCAACAACATCAACGACGTGGCCCAGGTGGACACGGTGGCGACAACGTTCCCCGATCTCAAAAACCTGGACATGAGCGGAAATCAGATTGCCAGTTTGCAAGGCTTGGAGCCTTGGAAAGGGAAACTAAAGCATCTCGAAACGCTCTACCTAACCGGCAACCCCATCGACACAGCCGACCCCAACTATCCAGCGACTCTCCTCGAGTGGTTTCCCAAGCTTCAGGACGTCAACGGAACTCAACTGCGAACCGCTGAGCAGATTGCACAAAAGGAAGCCGCGTCACGTCCAATGCTGATTCCCCAAAACGGTCCAGACTTCCGCGATGTTGGAGGTGTTGGAGAGAACTTTCTACTCGAGTTCTTCGCCTGCTTCGACAACGACCGAGCTGGCCTTGTCTCCCGATACTACGACGAAGACAGCCAATTTTCGGTGTCGATCGACACGCACTCTGTGAGAAGCGCCGACGCTCCCGCTCCCATGGCATGGGGAAACTACGTCAAGCTCTCGAGGAATCTTACCAAGATCACTCACCAAAACGCGCGAGTACAACGACTTTTCAAGGGAGGCAACACGATCGGCGAAGCTTGGAAGTCACTCCCACCCACCAGGCACCCCGACATCAAGCAAGAGCTGGGCAAGTACATCATGGACTGCCACAAAATGCCCGGATTGATGGACCCGAACGGCCAAAACCAAACTGGAGTGGACGGCCTCATTCTTGCCGTGCACGGCGAATTCGAGGAGCACAACGCAGCAACAAACACCACTGGAAAGCGCAGCTTCTCGCGCACCTTTATTCTCGGGCCAGCGAAGCCAGGAAGAGGGATGATCCGCGTCGTGAGCGACATGCTCTCCCTCCGGGCCTACAGCCCTCTGCCCAACGTGCATGCGCCGACCGTCCCCGAGGCCGCGGCAGTTAACCAGCATCAAGCCATGATTGCGGAGCTGTCAAAGCAAACCGGGATGACGCCTGAGTACTCAGAAATGTGTCTGACTCAGGTAAATTGGGAGTTTGACAAGGCCGTGGTGATCTTCAATGAGAAGAAGGTAGGTGCAGCTCCTGCTCCTTTGTTGGGTCATGGACTAATAAGCTTTCAGTCACAGCTTCCTGCTGAAGCATTCGCCACAATGGCAACTTAATATAGGGGATGTGCTTGAGGAAGCTTGATAGCAATGGGCATCAAGTCATCGCCTCTGGCGTCAAGCAAGCAGTCCCTGCCAACACCCGAGAAAATCGGGGTTGAGCATTATGATGAACAAGAACAAACATGGAAAGGCGGAGGATGATTTGAGAGGCAAAGGTTTCTGTCCAGGTTGGAGTTTAGAGGGGGGGATCAGGGCAAACAAATAGACGGCCAAAGGGGCGGGGGAGGGAACTCAGTATGAGCCGAAAGGAACTGTCTCGTCTTCGGAGACGCGGGTTGGCGGCTTTGTATAATATGATCCTTGGTGTAACACACAAATTGATGCATGACACCACCACAATTAAGCTCCTACAGTGTACAGTGAATGCGAATAACGTGATGAGACTAACAGCGGGAAGTGCTGCATGTTGCGTAGGTTGGTAGGGAGATGGACATGATCAGGGTGAAACAAGATGCGCTGCCAAGGCTTCGTTCGTGCTTCGAGACGAAACATGAGGGGAAGAGGCGGTGACAGTCACTACCAAGATCAATCACAAAATGAAGATAAAATCACATCTCAAAGAAGGCGACCACTCAGACATCGCCAATCTGTAGGGTAGTCCCCCCCGGCGGTTACGACACAACTTCACAGTGAACGATGGGGGTGCCTCGCAAGCCCGTGACTGGCTGCCCGGAATCCGAGGGACCCAAAGGCCCAAGGGGTGACCAAGATTGCCAGGCCGTGCATCCCCGTGGCCCATGATTTGCATCAGCCAGCGGCGGCAAACATTTTTGCAGAGAGCGAAAAAAGGGGGCCTGGCTGGGCCTCCTGACAGGTCGGCCGGCCAAGGACGGGCTGGATTTTTTGTTCTCTTCAATCTGCGGAGATCGGGAACTTTATGTATTCAATTTATGCTGCAGGTAGTTTTGTCATGGGGAGGTCGGACGGGAACGAAAAAGACGTGCAAAGGACAATATCGAGAAAGGTCGCCTGGGCTCTCATTCGCCGGCTCGAAAAGGACGGGGCGTGTCAAGTAAGGGAGCTTGCAATTTTGAAGCTTTGCCATGATCTGCAGCCGCGGGATGCAAGAGAGGACAGGCACCGGGTTGGCGGACTTTTGCTTTTTGGCAGAAATGATGTCAAAACGGTCTTTCTTGTTGGAAGTGTTGCCGTCTTCAAATTGCATCGACCTGTCTCGGCACTCTTGATGCGCCCAGGTATGGAGGAAGTCGTCAAGCATGCCTTGTCACAGATGCTGCACACTGACTTGTGTTGGCTTGCCCGTTGGGGGACACGTGTAGCACCAACAGTAGCAGAGGTGCCGCGACAGCGAAAACGACAACATCGGAATTGTCGCTAACACGAGAAAGCGACGACAACTAAAAAGGCGACAGCTCAGAAGTGCATCGCGTTGCATCGCGTCGCATGGCATGGCACTGTCACGGCGAGAACGCGGACGGAGACCAAGAGGGACGTCTCTTTCGTTCGTCGTGCTCGACCGACCCCGGCCACAGCTGGGATCAGGGGTTCAGGGATTTCTCAGGTGGCAGGGGAGAGGCCGCCGTGGCGTGTTTCAAAAGCGAAGCGGCTGGGTGGAGCGTGGGGCGACTAGCGAGACTCAAAAGGGCTCGTCGAGATTCGAGAGAGACGCTGCTGGTTGGTGGGAGCAGCGTCAACGGCAGCAACCTCACCGTCGTCGTGACGGTGTGTCACTGAGAAGCTGCGAACGGCTTGATGCCCGAGGCCGTACTCCGTAGCCGTCGTCCCATGGTCCCCTGGCTCTGCCCAAATCTCGCTCGGCCGGTGAGTCGTTTGGTAGCCATGGTCTCTCGGCCGGCGACTGAACTGTATCGAGAGCGCCGTACGACGTGCAGCACTGTATCTCTGACGGGGGTCGAGTGGTGTTCTAAGAAGACAGAAATTAATAACAGACCAGACTCGCTGCAGCAGTGACAGGCCGGCCGGCCCCATGCTTCCGCAAAGACTGGAAACAAGCTCCCGTCGCGATGGGAACGTGTCAGGTAGAGGCAGAGCTGGTCAGGGACTCAGGGTGGGCAATTACGTGGACAGAGCATCGCCGCGTTACACATTGAACTCTCCCTCGAAAGAAAAAGGAATGCAGTCGTCTCCCAACGCCCGTCGCTGCGTGCCAGAGCTGTGAGAAGGATTGCGTCCCTCTGGTTCTGTCGCCCCGCCGTCGTCGGACTGACTGTCGGGTCGATGTTTCTATTTTTGCCGAGAAGCAGAGAAGACTCGTGTCAGAGGGGAGCTACCTATTCGAAAAGGGCGTCAGCATCATCCACGACTTACTCGCGCGGGAGGCATAGCTCTGGACCCCGTGCGTGACGAGGAGAGCTTCCGCTGCGAGTGTGTTTCGTTGATCTGTCAAACAATCTCAACGCAACACAGACTGCAGACTTAATAAAACCAAAAGGGAGCTGGATCGCTGGCGAACGCATAGCAGGGTCCATCCATATTACCTACCGTCCAGGGATCCGCGGCCGTCGACCCGTCCTTGGTGCAACTGCAAAGAAATGGTCCCCTGAAGCGTTTCCTCAGCAGGTAGGTCGAGCCTTCTTCCCCGGGTAAAAAGATGGAGGAGGTGATGAGGACAGCGAGGGACAGTGACGGACGGTGAGGCCCGGAAACGACGAGTTGTGCGAAAGCGATGCCACCAATCGGCAGGCAGAACAGGCCGCCAAGTGTCGCAGGGTCCCGGCCAGGCAAAAAAAGCGTCATGGGCGGAGTGATTGACCAATGGGAGAGACGCTGCCCCTGTGAGCTACGCAGCGTGCTAATGCGTGATGGTGAAAGCTGATGGAGGGCGGCGAGTGGTGGTGGAGGAGTCTGCACTCGCCGGACTGTTCTGGGCATAAAAAGTGGTGGAAGGTGGTTGGTCGCTGCTGCCTCTTCGGTCGACGCCGTTGGCACAGCCCCACGCTTCCATTTTCGAAAAAAAGAAGACGAGGTGTGCAGATGGGTGCAGATGCGATATGCAGAGAGAAAAGAGACAAGACGCAGATTTAGAAACAAAGAAGAAAGGAAGGAAGAAGACAAAAAAGAAAATACGGGGGAACAAGGGAAAATGGAACGACCACACACACACCCCCTCATCGTCATCACCATCACCACCACCACCACCACCACCACCAGGGAAAAAATACGATGCGGGTGGTTCTCTTTTGGTTTCCTCTCTTCGTATCGAGCCCGTTCCATCGTTTCCTTCTCATCCCTCGCTCGCTCGCTCGCCTGGCTGACGAGCACAGACGACGACCTAACGAGAGGCCTGGGAGCTTAGTTCTCCTGCTAAACGGTGCGAAGAGTGAGCTGCATGAGACGCGGGAAATGTAGCCTCTCTGTCCCCTGTCTGGGCGGTGCGGTGCGGCCTGGCGACTGGTTCTTCTGGGCGGCGCCCCTTGTCTCGCGCCTCAGGAAGAGAAGAAAGACATGGGACAAACATGACATGGGGACAAGGGGGGAGCATGGGCTTTTGGGCATGGACATGGGGGCGCCAAGTAATAGTAGCGTCCTGTAAGGTACCTGAGGACATGGGCGTGCTTCAATGCCACTGCAGTGTCCTCCCAGGCCTGGAGGTCACGGAGGTGTCTCGCCCACTCCCGCTCCTTCCTGCCTCCTCTCCTCCTTCCCACCCACTTCCCACCTCCTCTTTCACCCTTTCACGATTCTTCACGTCTCAGTCATTCCAGACAACCTCGCAAAATCCGTCTGGCACGAGAGCGAGAGCGACGCTTGTTTCCACCAATTTTTCGACAATACCCTCATTTTTTTTTTTGCACCTCATCGACCCTCGCCCAAGCGCGATTTCGCCGTTGTCGCTTCATTCCTATCGTCTACCGCCCAGGGGCAACATACGACTGAACGCCCACAACCAGAAGCCCGTCTGCGACTCGAGCATCCCCTCCCGACTCGATATTGTTCATCTGCTTTTCTCGCACCTGCGGTGTCGAGCCCTCGAGAATTTTTTCGAACCTTTTGGAGTTCCTCAGCGAACCGACCCAACACTCCTTTGACGCCCAGCTGTTTGCCCGCTGCATCAGGCCAGCCTCACAGCTCAACTCAGCTACAGCTCGATACCGAACAGCTGTTCCGTTGGAAAAGCTCAGCATCCGAAACCGCCTTTTTGACAAATATCGCCTTCGGTTGCCGCACCCTTTGGATCGTCCCGATTCTCGACGTCTCGATTTTCGAACCCGACGACAATCGCAACCAGACCCGATCCTTTATTTTATCGCCATGCCATTGTTAGCCTACTGAGTGTTAGTTTTGCGGTCGTCTTTGGTCAGTATCGGGAATCTCTGTCGCCATGAGTTTGCCCGACCCGCCGAAGTCATTGGACGGCTCCTGTTCCGTCATCTACGACAACACTCTTTACTCTTACTCATCCACGGCATTCTTGTCCCTCTCACTGACCGCAGAGTCGGAGTGGAAAACTTTGACCTCGGGAGAGTCCGTCTCCGGTGCCGCATGTGTCCTCACTAACGACGAGCTCTTCATTGTTGGTGGAGTTGGTGGCCCAGATGGATACACCGGCTTGCAGAAGTACTCATTCTCTACCAAGAAGTGGAATACCCTTCAGCCGAGTCAACTGATCACCCAGAACCGCCAGTATCACGGCGCCGTCTACATCGAGGCCGATGACAAGATTTTGGTCTACGCTGGCAGCACTGACGGTAGCACTGTTGCCAATTCTGATACTTGGGTCATCCAGGCTTCAGAACCTTACAACGTTGAAGCTTTCCCCGCCAGCTCGCATCCCGTGACGAAGCCTATCCTTCTCCAATGGTCGGAAAATATTGTTTGCCTGGTTGGCGGCGGCACCGGCAATGTTGGCGTGGCACTTTTCCAATACGGTCGTGGATGGTGGGAGGCTGGCATTTCGCTCAGCGAAGGCCTCCCCAAGGACACCTCTTACATGCAAGCCATCTTGGTTGACGGCACCGACAACTCCAAGAGTCTATACACATTCGACGTCTCCGTCAATCCTAACACAGTCAAGCGATTTGTCCTCCAAAACGCTGATGGAACATATGTTTCCGACTCCCCAGCCATCACGAAGCGTGACCTTACTCTCGACGACTGGCCCGAGTACAACTCGACTAATGCTCCCACGTCGAAGCGAACGAACTTTGCTATTGCTCAGAGCGACGACATGGTCGTCTTTTCCGGAGGCAACGACGACGTCCCCCTCGCCATGTTTGACGCGGCTGAAAACTCATGGCTCGACGCTTCAGACGTGTTCGCAGTTCAAGCTCAATCGCTTGAATCAGTGAGCACCACTACCAAATCTTCAACGACGAAAACCAAGAGCCACTCTTCCACCAAGACCTCCCATTCGTCATCTATCATCACATCTACCCTCTCATCAACGGCTACTTCGACGGGCTCTGGTTTGGCACTCTCCGATGCCAGCGCTACAGCTACTTCGACAGATGCTGCGGCTGTTGGCGGAAGTGGCAGCACCTCGGGCCTGAGCTCGAATGCTGTGTTGGGCATCACTCTTGGATCGATTATGGGATTTCTCGCGGTACTGCTTGCGCTCCTGCTCCTTCTCCGACGTCGAAAGAAGGGCAAGCAGCAGAACGCGGATGCTGTGGCACATACTCGAGGACTATCCTCTGACGAGAAAGCTCCCATGGTCTTCCATGACCCCCCGCCTCCCGCATCATCCCCCGGCCATCTTCGAGGGCACAACCCTCAATTCTCCCAAGAATCTTACTCATCCATGGCCATCTTGATGGGTCGCGCCGGCAAGCCCAAGGCCCAAGGCTTAACACGAAAGCCCAGTGCCGACAGCGACCGAAGCTCCTCCAGCACTCTGCACAAGCAGCTGAAGGCGAAGATCAGCAAACCCATTCTGCATGACATGCCGCACCCTGCCCTGGAGAACTCTGAGCCTCGAGGCGTTGCGTTTGACCCCACGGTTGCAGAGCCTCGACCCCGGCCCCGGCAACCAGCACCGATGGAGACCGAGGACGGCATGCGAAGAAGCTCCGGCTGGAACCGATATTGGTCCGGCGGCAGTGCTCTTCAAATTCTTGGCTTCGGTGGCCCCCCAAAGAGGTTTACTGGCGCCGATGACGACGGAAGCTCTCATTACTCAGAGTCGACTCTGCCAAATACCAACCCCAGGGCCACCCAAGACTCGGCAACCGTGCCTCCGCTGAACTTCGACTTCAAGCCCGAGTTCAACCGAGTCAACTCGGGCAGCCCCGTGGTTGAGAAATACACGGGCCTTCCCTTCAAGGAGGGAATGGCCGGCAAGATTGAGCGCCCTTCCTCGAAGGCATCTTCTGGCTACTCCAGCGGTATCCCGGAGAGTGTCAACGACCAATGGCAGTCAAACCAAGCCGGAACGACATGGGGTGCTGAACGGGCGCCCAGCAGCGTCTACAATAACAACCCCAGCTTCTACTTCGGGACGCCCCTCTCACCAAGCACGGCGGCACCTCCCCGAAACCCGCCATCGGGAGTGAGCACACAGCCACAACTCGCCATGGCATCAACCTCATCAGATATGAGCTGGCTGAATCTAGGCGACAGGCGGATGTAAAGCAATCGCAGCCTTGACGAATAGTTACGATGCCAAGTCACGCCTCTCTTCTGCCTTCTCTTCTGACGAGCCACCGATATACCCCACGATGTTCCAAGAACATCATTCCCTTCAATCTCCAACTTGCTGGCGCCTGTGGCGAGCTCAGCGTTCCTTTGATGGGAACTGATCAAGAGCCGCCTCGCTCCCAGCAACCAACTCGCTCACTCAGCTCTTTTGGCGCATATCCAAGGCGCGCAAACTCTCCCTTGCCTCCCCCCCTGCTCGATACGAGCATACCGACGGAGACGGCTCTTTTATTTCTTTCCTTTTCTACCTTCTCAGCAACATACGCATGATCCGGCGTCGACATCTCTCAGCCTCGACCTAATCTGTCTCATATTCCTTGCTCATTTCTTTTTCTACGTTCTGTCTGTTGTACATTCTAGACTTTGGACCCGGGACTGGTCATTTTCTTGATGGATCGTTGAAGTGTTCTTATGATACCACAATCTCCTGTTGTATGTAATTGGCTTAGAAAAGCACGGCGGCGGATGGGGGAGAGGGGGGAACACGTTTTTAAACACAAAACACACAGGGTGATGTGGCAGGAGGGAGGATGACGAAGGGGGCGACGGAAGGAGGACGGGAGGAGGACGTGGTTTGCCGGCCGAAGTTGAGCGGTAGCCTGGCAAAGCAAGATGGCATGATGGTGGTGGTCGAGATGGACGTAGTTGAGATGGGACGTAGTAGCAGTGGAAGTAGGGGTTGCAAAGCCCAAGCTTCAATACAAAACGACGTAAAAATCATTCGATGAAGGGGACGGTGCCGTGGCCCTGTATCGACGTGTATATGTATATAGAGCAGTAATCGATATTATTAATAGACCGAACATGATCGTCTTCGTCTGGAATGAGGCTCAACACCGATCGGCATGCGAGACAAAGGAAGATCAAGGTTTGGTCGGGCCACGGGCCGGCCCTTTTCTCTTCTGGAGCGGCCACTCACAATGGTCGAGGAGATGGCAATGGCAGGTCACATGAGTCGTCTCGGTTAACGTTGGGAGCTTTTCCTTGACAAATGCGAAACCGGATCGGGAAGCCTGGGTTCGCGGGTGAGTCCTCTTGAGGAACGGGAGTGGGTTGGGTGGTTGTCACTGGGAGTCACTGGTGGTCCACGGAGGGATGAGACTCTTGAGAGGGGCTTGGATGGATGGATGGATAATCGGTGATGGGAAGATGGATAAGACGATGAGTTGTGGAAGAGGTTGGTTGTGCGGCAAGGTACGGATACATACTACGAATACTCTCGGTGTTGGTTAGATCGAGAGCCAGAGAGGACATCCATATTAACCCCGAACAGATTTCTATGAGAATTCTAGAAAACCCTAGGCGTAATGACATCGATCCATCGGGCATCAACGGTCGTGTGGCCAAGTCTGGGGTGACGCCCTTTTTCCTTTCTTTTCTCCTTCTTTTTATTCTTTCCCTTCCCCTAGCAGACGCACCGGGCGCGCGTCTATTTCTTGGCCCTTTACATTTCGCGTGGGGGAAGCGACGCAAGCGAGCTTCGGTGAATCTTTTGGGTCGATTTCCCCCCGGGGTGGTGGTGGCGAGGGGGGGTCGGTGGAAAGTCACGTTGGAACAGACGCGCAGTTATGTAATGCTGCGTGAGGAGTTGAAGCGATTGGTTGTGCGAGGAGTTTGGGGGGGGTTGTTGAGATGTAGAGGATACATACAAGGTTGGTGAGGTGGTGGTGTGGTGGATGGATGGATGGGTGGGTGGCTTGCATCTAGGTATGAAAAGATCTGGGCGTAACGGGGAATCGAACTGTGTAAGAGATGTCGAGAAAGAGGACACCGAGTTTAGTCGTGTCGAAGGCTCGACTGGTTCGGCGAAATTACTCTGGATGGGTTTATTGATACCGGTAGTCAAGCTCGTTAGTAACAGGCGGGTGCCGCCCCAGTTGCTCGCACGCGGAATGCATCAGAATTTTCAGACCGGCCGAGCGAGTGCCAGTCGTGAACGAGAGACATCGAGACAGACCTCATCTGGGGCATGTCTCCTCTTGACCCCAAAGGGAAGAATCGGAACGGTCGGGCTGTCGGGCGGCTTTCTCTAGGTTGGAAACGATGGGGTTTGGCGTCCGAGGATGGACGTCGGTCAACTTTTGAGGCGCGAGAGGACGTGGGAGTATCCGTACGAATAGTGTGCCAGAGTTTGAAGGATTGGTCGACCAACAGGAACTGGTGAAGTTGACAAGGGCCGTCAGAGTCCTTCGAATAATGTCCCTATTCGGGGTGATCCTATTCGTCACGACTCGATGGACCGGAGGGGAGATTTCTCGGTAGTCTTGTGTGACACACTGAGATGGAGAAATCCACTGCACCCATCTCATGGAGGCTGTTGGGTAATGAAGTACCGGTGACCTCGTCTTCCTCCCAGCCGGTACCTCCAAGGCTACCTGCTTCCGGTCGGATTACCCGTTCGCTCACCTTCCGTCGCAGCTTCCATGCGTAGACTGGAAGCACAGACCAGAGGAAGTGGAAGACGCGGGACACAAGAAGGAAAAAAAAAAAAAA